>WTXL01000109.1:0-107040 GCA_022376525.1 Russula vinacea | reverse complement strand
TGGCCCATACAGGAGCATCAGAGGCACCTGCCAAAACAGTTCTGGGCCCAGCCGATGGCGTTGGCAGACATTATTCTGAGTCTGCTGGCCCATACAGGGGCATGGGGGCACCCACTGAAAAGATGCTGGGCCCAGCCAATGTCATCGGTAGAAATTATTCCAAGTCTGCTGGGCCCATACAGGAGCATCAGGGGCACCCACTGAAAAAACTCTGGGCCAGCAGATGTCATCAGTAAAAATTATTCCAAGTCTGCTGGGCCCATACAGGAACATGGGGAACCCGTTGAAAAACATTCTGGGCCCTGCGATGTCATTGGTAGAAATTATTCCAAGTCTGCTGGGCCTATACAGGAGCATCGGGACACCCACTGAAAAGATGCTGGGCCCAGCTGATGGTGTTGGTAGAAATTATTCCAAGTCTGCTGGGCCCATGCAGGAGCATTGGGGGCACCCACCGAAAAACTCTGGGCCCAGCTGATGTCATCAGTAGACATTATCCAAGTCTGCTGGGCCCATACAGGGGCATCGGGACACCACCGAAACAATTCTGGGCCCAGCTGATGGCATCGGTATAATTATTCCAAGTCTGCTGGGCCGATACATGGCATTGGGGAACCCACCGAAAAAATTATGGGCCGAGCTGTTGTCATGGTATAAGTTATTCCAAATCTGCTGGCCCATGCAAGGGCATTGGGGCACCCACTGAAACGATGCTGGGCCCAGCCGATGTCATCAGTAAAAATTGTTCCAAGTCTGCTGGGCCCTTACAAGAACATTAGGGGCACCCACCAAAACAATTCTGGGCCCAGCCGATGCATTGGTATAAATTATTTTCAAGTCTGCTGGGCCCATACATAAGCATTGGGGCACCCACCAAAAAAACTCTGGGCCCGCCAATGTCATTGGTAAACATTATCCCAAGTCTGCTAGGCCTATACAGGGGCACTGTGGGCACCTGCTGAAACAATTCTGGCCCAGCTGATGGCGTCAGTAGAAATTATTCCAAGTCTGCTGGGCCATACAGGAGCATCGGGACGCACACTGAAACAATTCTGGGCCCAGCTGATGGCATTGGTAGAAATTAATTCAAGTCTGCTGGCCCATACATGGGCATCGGCAGCACCCACCGAAAAATGTTTGGGCCCACCCAATGCCATCAGTAGACATTATCCCAAGTCTGCTGGGCCATACAGGAGTATCGGGGGCACCCACCGAAAAAATTCTGGGCCCAGCTGATGGCATTGGTATAAATTATTCCAAGTCTGCTGGGCCATACAGGAGCATTGGGGCGCCCACCAAAAACATTCTAGGCCAGCCATTGGCATCGGTGGAAATAATTGTAGATGTGCTGGGCCCATACATTTGCATAGTACAAGGGCATCAGGGTACCCACCCAAAACCTGCTGGGCCCATAAGAATATAGCATGTAGAATTTACAATGGCCCATACAAATATATTGACACTAAATTTGTAATGGGCCCACATGGGTTTTTACGATGATAATGGAATTTTTGCATGTGGTTTTTATGATGACATGGTATATACAGTGCTGAATTATGTGGGAATAAATTCCAAATAATAGACTCAGTGGGTGTGAGATAGTGTCACCGCGTAGGGTGTGACACTTAGACTCAAGTAGTGGAGGGGCTTTTGTAAGACTGTGTGAACAAGTAGGAGCAGTATGCACACTGCACTCCAGAGGATGAGACGATAGCGAGTATATTCTGAGACAAGGAGACTCGACTTAGTGTCCTGAGACACTGAAGTCGCTCTTAAATACAAGGCGAGTCCTACTATGACGATCCTAGGATGATGTCATAATGACCTCATTCCCTAGTCTTACAACGCATCATATAGAATGGGTAGAAGCATCCAGAACACGCATACGTAGGGAGATGTCACAGGCATGTCAATGAAAGGGCCAAAGGGGGGGTGACGACATACAGTTACAGGGGCCAGAGTCATGAGCGAGAGAGGGAGATATGTACTGACAGAACTGGTAATCACTACGAGGGGCCAGTTCCCACGACTTACCCATGTCCCCAGTCATTCTCTTGACTGGTACAGGTGCCGGCAGTGACATCACCCTCCCGCTAGACAGGAAACCGACCTTGGTTGTGCTTGCAGAAAGGGGGCGAGGGAGGATGGTGAAGCCATCATTATCGTCATTCCAGAGGTCGCGGGCAAGGGGTTGGAGGTGTATGAGTTGAGAGGGGCCGGGCGTGCTCGAGTCGGTGCTGGACATACCCCTGTTGGTTGGACATGGCCTGGATTTGAAGTCTGAAAGCATCCTGCTGGTGATAGAGCTCATGGAGCTGCCGAGTGGCATGGGCATAAGTATGGATGTCAGTGGCAAGTCCCCAGTCATCCTGTTTGTATGCGTTGATGAGGGTGTCGTGTGGTGAGATTTGGTGTGGAGGAGTTCGACAAACCATGGGGGAAGGGCAGATAGGCCGTGGCCGTCGCTATGATGGGAGGTGGAGTAGATGGGGCAGGTGTACTCGATGTGGTTGGGTCCTCCCAAGGTTCTGATGATGGTAGTGGGGTCGCCAGGCACTTGCAAATGTAGGGAGCAAGATGGGCTGGTGCTGGTTATCGTAGATAACAAAGTAGGGGACACGGTTGTCATTGTGGACGAATCCATAAGGGGGTTCATCCGGTACTGCCCTCTTAGCATCAAGCTCCTTCTGGATCTTGTCAACTGCTTTGGCATAGAGGTTGGTCGGTGGAGGAAGTCAGTGCGGCGTGTTTCTGTGGTGTTGGCGAGCCCGATGGTGATGTCTTTGGCGTTTGGAGGTAAGTGACGGGGTGGCATCACCAAAAAGAAGGTAGCAACATAGACTAAATTAGTCTACATAGACAGATTGCAAAAAGGCAGCCCCCTTATATATAGTGCAATGTAGCTGCCACTAGATGGTATATAAGCTATGTAGAGCAACATTAGCATCAGTAGTAATAATGTCACATGATGTAATAGATAGCAGTAATAATATCATGTAATGTAATCTATAGTAATAATAATGTCATGCAATGTAATATACAGTAATAATAATGTTATGCAATGTAATATACAGTAATAATAATGTCATTTAATGTAATATACAATCATATTATATTTTAGAAAAGATTCAAAACACAATTCTAAATGCAAACACAAGACAGTTATTTTCAGTTACTGTCTTTTTCACGTGACTGTGCGGCACGTGATGTTTCATACTCTCATTTCTGCAAATTTTCGACGAGCTATATCTCGTCCAATTCTCAACCAATCGCTTAGCTCTTTTGTCAGTGATTATCCGTATATGTAGACTAGATGTACGCGAATTTATAGAACTTGAAACCACCTCGTTGGGATTTCGATTTTTGACTAGTACCTCGGGGAGCTAAAATTTCGAATGGCAATATCTTCCGGAATATTGAACATGACAGCAAGCAGCTTGGCAGTTCTGTTCATACATACATATTCTAGGTGCATGCAAACTCTGGGGCAGCAGATCCCAGCGGTTCGTTCTTAGTGAGCCCACCATCCCATCATCACACGAAAGACATCAATACAGTTATAGCACACTGATTTCTCAACGGAATAAGCAACAATTTACCATTTGGACTAATATACATATACTAAAGGTGCTCCCAAGTTTTGTGATCTGGGAGTATAAGGTCATGGAGGAACGGAAGCAGTGCTGCAGTAGGCTCTTCTTGGTCACGTGGCGAGCACAGTGGTGAGCGACGGAAAAGGGGAGGCCACCTTCTGGTACATCGCACTCAACCCGAGTAGCACCGTATCACACTGCGTCAAATTATATTGAATCTAGTCACCATGAGAATTGTACTATGGATCCCGATGACCCTATTGTCAACACTAACGAAGACTTTATCAATAATAATGCGGTCACAAAAGAATTCAGGCTGACCTGCTCGACATCACCATCATATTCCGCCACGGACAAACTTGACAACGAGGTCGAGGCCTTCTGTCTCTTACTACTCATTGATGCCGCCCTAGATTCCGCTTTCCGCTTTCCGCTTGACGCCTGAGATGCGTCTTTGACAGACTTGGACCCACTACACGGCTTGAAAGGTATGGAACTGTCATTCTCTGGCCAACCAGGTAGACGTAAAGCATCGTCGATGGCGGCCAAGAGTGTGTCGTATGTCACCTCGACACTGGGAGTGTCTTTATCGCCCAATTGCTTCTGAATAGTCTTCTCATATTCGAGAAGCTCAGTGAGAGGCTCGTTATCATTGACGCGGACGTCAGAGTCCAAGCCATGCTCTCTGCGAAGCAGCTATTCCTATCCTCGACATCAAATAATTTGGCATGCCTCTTCTCCTTGATCGTGTTTGACGTGACGAAGTATTATCCAGATGAGAAGCCAGTAGATGACTCCAGATCGTGTTTACGCTCGTGCATTTCGTGCATCAACACATCAATCGCCATGAATTGATAAGTACCCTTGTAAAAACCGTTTAAAGTCGTCACAAAGGTAAAAATCCTGCTCACCGTCATAGTCTTTAAACTTCTCAAGATCTCTGATTCCGAATTACTTCCAAGTTTCTCTCCTGGCATCAGAACAACTTCGCTGTAGTCGAGATCATGAAGAAATCCACCGCCGACGACCTGATCGGAGAATAAAATGTTTCCTGAACTGATGTCGCGGTGAAGCACTCCGGAGGCAAAAGCAAAACGATGCCCTACAATGGTCTGAGAAGGATATTTGAGGACGACAAATTAAAAAACAGACCTTCGATCGCGGCTTGCAGTCCCAAAACCATTTGTCTTGTACTCTTGAAGGTCGAGAGCGGATGGCCGACCGGATAAGTAAGAGTACGCACATGACTCCGGTCTTGGAAACCAGAGCCTTGGTCTCCACGGAGAGTGGCAGAGCATGTGCAATGTCGCGACAGCATTTCCTCCTCCTCTCCAAGATTAAGGCTCCCCATGAACTCCGCCAATCCGACCCACTTCGACTCTCCTTGAACTTCTTGATACGCTCGTAGAAGAATACTTCAGGCTCTCGGCACAACTCGCGCCAGGAATCCTTCAACGCATATAGTTCGCCTTCGTGCCCTTCAATAACGACTCTCCAGACAACCGTTGCACGAGAAAAAAGGTTCGTCGACTGCCACAGCGGAGGACCAATAGCGAAGCAACGCGTACGACCACGTGGAACGGATGAGTCATGGCCCTCGCACAGAGGAGACCAACAAGCTTCCATCCAACGGCTATCTTGCCGAAATTTAGCGTCCTCGATCTCCAAGGTTGGATGGTGCCGCTGGACAATGGCCAACATTCTCTGCGCTTCCTGACTCGTCGGTCGCGTGATGGTGGTGTCCGATCCTATGATACCAGGACTCGAATTCTCGGGGTGTACGAGCCGCCAGAGAAACTCGCCCAGAAATTCGGGAGAGGAGATATAATTGAAGGCTTTCGAGACGATGACACCCGAACGATCAAAGCGGTAGATCCGTGCGTTATGGCCGTACACACCAAGGAGAAACACAAAGCAACTCGAGTTCCCTTGAAGCATGTTACGAGCGTACTTTGAGATCTGGACGATGATCTCGTCGTGGGTGTCATTGTCTTTGTATTTACCATCATCATTAAATGGATCACTGCTGGCTTTACGTTTGACCTCGATTATGGACGCAGCAAGGTGCCATTTCCAGTCGGTCGAGGCGGTAGGAGTATTGACGTTTGGGTGTGTGATTGTAATGTCAGGTTTTGTTGCATGATCGGTTTTGCTGAGGGGAGGAAACGTCGCCGTTGAAGTATTGGCAAATGTAGGCTTTCGATTCGCAGGGAACGACTGGGTTAGCTGGTTGAGAGAGCGAACCTTTGTGGAATGTTAGAATTCAAACTGGGGCGGCATCAAAAGGATACTCACCAACGGGTTGTACATGTCAGATTCTAGCTTGTCCAACGGGACTCCATCAAACACATTTGATACGGAAGAGGGATCGACAAGGTAAGGGGTATCGCTTGGCAGATATTCATGCAGGAACCCGGCTACATTAACTTCGGGTACCACGTAATGAGTTCGAAATTCATCGATCCAAGCTTGACGGTCATTGGGGTTGTCGGCTCGATTGCCATCAGTGTCGGATCGGTGTTGGCTGAGACTGGTGTTTTTCCGAGATTTGGGAGTAAAGTCGTGAATGTCATGTGGATTTTGTGCATTAGGAGGAGTTGGCGTGCGTGGGGTATGCATGAGTGTATGGATAAAAAGTTGAATTGTATAAAGGGTTCGAATGCCACAGAGCTGGCGACGTGAGGGCGACGTGAGTGTGACCTGCGCACGGTCGGGTTAGGGTCGTCGTGTCACGTTGCGTTGAATCAACCGTTGCGACTCAACCTTCCACATCCCTCAACAAGTACAGTATGGGGAAGCCGATCTCCGAAGAAGTACAATGGATTGTTGTACGTCTAAGCACGACAATGTCGCGGGAAGACATAGCCATGTACACTGGCGTCAGCCACCGCAAAATCGACAACATTTTATCTACTTTCAATAAATCTGGCTCCGTCAAGACTAATACTCGCCAGAAAGTGCACGCTTATAGAAGTCTTTGTGATGAAGACGTTCAGGTACATACAATTGACCTCTAATCTGTGATATCTGCTTCCAACTGGCAATACAGCACCTCTTCCGAACATTGGAGGCGACACCAGACCTATACCTTGATGAACTGCGTCAAGACCTCGAACTTCACAATGGGAAATCGGTTTCAATCTCAACAATTTGGAGAACACTTCGAAATTCAGGGTACACCATGAAGAAGGTGCGTCGTGATGCAGTGTTATGCTATAGGGTGACTGAGTCATATTGGTGCTAGCTCACACGCATTGCCTTGGAACGGAATGCTGAGACTCGTGCAGAGTTTGCTGCTCGCATTGGTGAATACAGTCCTGATCAATTAGTATTTGTTGATGAGAGTGCGGTTGATCGTCGAACAACTTATCGTGGATATGCTTGGTCTCTAAGGGGCCATCAGGCAACTCGTAAGGCTTTTTTTTGTCGTGGAAAGAGGTGATTCCTTTCATCATTCTCGTTAAATTTTTACTCACAAATGTTCCTAGGTTTTCGGTACTTCCGGCATTGTCACTCAACGACGGCATTCTACACTGTGACATCGTCGAGGGCTCCTTTGATTCGCAGCTATTCTATGAATTTATTGAACGGGTTTTGGACCAAATGCAACCTTACCCGGCTGTGAACTCGGTCATCGTTATGGATAACTGCCGCATCCATAAACATCCAGCGATACTTGACCTAATCGAGCAACGGTAAGCATTTCACTATGAATTCTGACTAATCTGACTTCATTGTTTCAAGAGGGATGCGCGTTGAATTCCTCCCACCATACTCTCCCGATTACAACCCAATCGAGCTTACTTTTTCTGCTATGAAATATCATCTTCGCAGGAATGGTGAATATGCTCGCTTAGCTATGACTGAGCTGAGCAACGATGATATCTTCTTCACTTTATATACCGCTCTCTATGAGATATCAAGAGAAGGAGTTTTTGGGTGGTTTCGTCATTGTGGATATGTGTAGCAAGATGTCTAGTTGATAGTTGTCTGAATGGCCATTCGTGAATAATAGGATGTACTCCAACGCTTTTCTTGTCGAATACACGAATACATTTCTGTACACAATAGCGTGTCTGTTGTGATCGCTGTCACACACACTATCGGATCAACAAAAGGAGGGGGTGTCGACCAGCATGGGCTCATGTTGGTCTCCCGCTTCGCACCAAAACATCCTCCTCCTTCAGCACAAGCTGTCTATACTGCTGGGTGGCGCCAAACCGCTCCAACACCGCCCCCGAACGCACACGACTCACCGCGCTCGGCACAGACTTTGTGCTCGCCCAGCGAGGCGGGCAGCTCATGAGCCTCATGTACCACAGGCCGGGCCAGCTCGTGGGCTATCCGCTGCTCGACCTCGACCTCGGACACGGACACGAACATGTTGCGCTCAGCATGCAAGAATACATCTGGCAGCTGCAGCGCATCCCTGTCGCTGCACCTGCGCGAGGTGCACGGGGTCACGCTGGCACTGGAGGCCGACTGTGTGTATCAAATATTGGCGGAACTTGGGGGGGAAATGGCATGAAAAGATGTCTGTTTCCTGTGCGTACAAGCCAGGCCTTTGGCTTTCCAGAATTCAAGACTATTGAACCAGAATTTGATTTGAGAATTGAAAGACGGAGTGCCGTAATGTTGTGAAGGTTTCATCCAAGTCTAACTATAATTTGATTAGCTGGACGCCATGCAAGACACCGCGTTCGGCGGTGTTCTCCTCTTGCTTCTACTTTCCCCTCCCCAGGCAGAACCAACCAGCCAAGGCCTCGATCAGCGATGGGTGCACGTGCTGCAAAACAACGTGCAGCTACTAGGTCTGCAAAGAAACGGAAACTCACCTCCAAGTCCCTAGCCATAACAGGAGGAACAGCCGAGTGCAATTCCGCAGCCCCAATGGGTGAAGAGAAAGCCGGTGAACTTACCGAGCCATCCTCCAAATTGATGAGCCTTGGTGAAAAAAAAGTGCAAGCAGCACCTGTGTGCACAACCCAAGGTACGAGTCAAGTCTGTACGACAAAAACTTCCCCGCCTGAAGTTGAGCAAGATTCGGCCAAAAACACACCCGATGACGACGTCAAGGAGATTCCCAATCCCAACCCAGTTTCCAGCGTCCGTCCAGAAAGACAAGCCCGGGGCGTTTCCTGTCCATGCTGGCTGAGATTGCTGAAGAGCCCAAAATCCATGACGCCGATAGGACAATTGGGGGCTCTGAACTTCCTGACGACAAATGGGACTTATGGAAAGCGGGGCCAGGCGAACGTGATGACGAATTTGAGGACAGTGACTCTGACTCTGAGTCAGATGAGACTCGGAGCATTGCATCAACGATGACAGCAGCCAGAACAGCTACAAAGCCGCTGTCTCGAAATGGTGCACTCCCTACTAAGCCTTGCACCAAAAAGACAAAGGCGGCAGGGAAGTCAAAAAGGAAGTACAAGGATTTGGATCCCGAGAGTCAGAGTGATGACTCAGATGACACTGAGCCTCGGCGTGAGTGCTCACTAAAAGTTTTGCTGTTATTGAACACTTATTTTTCTCGGGACAGATTTCACGTACCAGATTGACGTCTCCAGCAAGTCCAGAGACATCCGTAAACTGTTTGTTGTGTCAAATGAAACCAAGTGGGGAGAACTGGAAGAGAAAATTGCTGGAGTTTTGAATATCTTCACAGCCAATCTTCGCGTGCAATATGTGCTCAGCACTGAGCCAGCTGGTGCCATACCTATCATGCTTATGTCACAAGCTGATCTCGATGAGCTTCATGAGCGCTTGATTCCTCTTGTTGTCCCACCACGAAATGCAAACGGTTCAGTTTCAAAGCGGAAGATGAAAGAGGTGACAGTCAAGGTCACTATAAAAGTGACGATGCAAACTCATCGGGAGGCAACGGGAAGGTGCGTTACAATTTATTTTTTACGACAAGGTACCAAACTATCATTCTAGAAGAAACGTGACGAAAGCCGAGAACGGTCTAATTCGCTTGCTAATCCAGCTGCTGAGTTCTACCAAAAAAAGATCGCTGTGCGTGAGGCTATCCGGAGCTACTGGAAGTGTGAAACACACACCCTCGGAGACAGGGTTGTGCCATGCTGGCGGGATGGTCACACGACTCAGTGCTACGCTCTCACAGAAAATGACCTCAACCTATGGGCAGAATTACAAGTACGTCCTCCAAAACATTCCATTATGTTGTGTATTCTGAATATTATACCAATCAGCTCAAAAACCCGACCACAGTATCTATCGATAAAAAGCCCCCGCAAATCAATCTTTATAACTCTGCTCGCCACTCACGGAGTTCACAAGACAGGCACCAAGCGCCAACAATGATGCCGGGCCTGCCAGGGGCAGGGCCAGTCATCCCACCGATGATGGGTGCTCCCTTTTTCCCCGGTGGCTTCATGAATCCATGGTCGGCAATGATGGGCCACATGGGTGACATGGGTCACGCAGCCTTGCACACAGCTGGACAAGCAGCTGGATCATCCGAGTCGGCCATGGGAGTAAATAATGGTAGGTCTTTCCACCTCACTCTTGCCGCATCTCATGTACTAATGTTTGCCAGGCCCTCAAGCTAGCGTGCCATCTCCTAACAATTCTTCACCGACATCCACTACAGATATTGACTACCCCGACGTTGGTGATTGGGTGGCGCACTGTGATACTCTTCCGAAGCGTTCCCGAGCAAATCTGGGTGCACTTCGTGAGCGCCTCCTTGAGCAGGGATTCTTCGAGATCGACCAGCTCACAAGGGATAACATTACAATTAGCGACTTGGTTAGTTCTCTTGGGGTTGGGACTGGAATTGCTGCACTGATAATTAGGTATGCCGATGAAGATGTTGCTCGTGTCCGTGAGGGAACGTTCGAAATGAACACGGCCTGAGGCCTGAGGGCCCGGTGGGGATGTGCTCGTGCGAGCCACGGACTTTGGAGCGCTCGTTACGAGCCTCCACATTATGCTAATCCTTTATCCATTCTTTTTACTGAATGTCTCTGAGTCTCAGGTGGCGCTTCGAGGACAGCACAGCGCCACCAGAATACCCATTACCATACGAGGATATCTCACTTTACTCTACTCCTCGGACTCTCTTTTTTTCCATATATCTGTTCGGCTCGTGGTCCAGGTGACATGTACCTGATCGCGTGAGTACTTACAGTAAAGTGCACGGTGTGTGCCCAGAATGATTATCTGCTTGTTTTTACCCTTCCTCTTCTCGCCTGCCAACGCGTCCCATCGACGCTTCATTCTTCTCGCGCTCTTCCCCAGTTGCCCCTCTGCATCACCGCCGCCCATACTATCATGCCCTGAAGCCTATGCAGGCGCTGTACCGAATCGTTCAGGATGATTGTCCACCGATACCCGAAGGCCTGGCGAAGGGGCATCACCCATAGTCAAGGACTTCCTTTACCATTCAACCATTGTTTTCAGAAAGACTGCAATCTCCGCATATCTGCCAAAAGTTGGTACGTCATCCATGGATGCTCTCCGCCAAAAAGCAGATGGCTGACGGGAAGCGTACGAAGGTAGAGATGGAGGAATCGCGACCGCTGAGCAACTATAACTTTGACGAGGCCGTACTCAAAGTGCAGGAGTGGAACGAGGCACTCAGGTGTGAGTGCTTCAGCATGTTTTATTGTACCAAATACAATTATAACATGTTTTGCTCACAGCGTCCTCGCGGCCCTCAAATATGGTGGGCAAGACCAATTGGACGTCGCTCGGCAACAGGAGCTACTCGCCTCGCCAATCAAACCACGGTTTAGCGATTCTTCTTCTCCTGCTCTCGCTTCCTCGTTGACCGCTTTGATGCCTCGACGACGGGGGCTCCTCCTGCGGCAGGGAAGAATGCTGCACCCCTTGCACTACCTTTACCGGCTGTCCTACGCCAGCCTGAAGAACAGACGGACAACTGGGACGATGATTTTGAGGAAGGCATATCATTCTCCAAGCTGCAAGGTATTCCACGTCGCGTCCTCTTACACCCTAGAAATGTAACCGCTCACCCTCCACCTTCTCACAGCGATCGAAAAATTGACAACGGACGAAGAAAACAACAACCTGAACACGACGACAACGCACAAACAATCGGGCCCACGAACGTTCTCCACGCTCAGCGCCAGGCGTCATTTCCAAGTCCCCATCTCGGGACACAGCCCCCATTGGGCCATCGTCGAGGACTACTCAGAGTTCGGTATCGACGAAGATGACGAGTGGCAGGAGAAGTTTGCAGACTTTAAGATGAAGACCTCTGTCCGGCGCGGGCTATTCCACCCGAACGACATCAAACCCGTTGGGCTCGCGCCCGTGTCTCCCAGCGCCAAATCGGTATCGCTACCCGACGTGTTGAATGCAATAGGACATTCCCGCACAGTCGCACCCACTGAACCCGGTCACCCCGTTGTCGGCATACCGTTTACTGGCCCGACAGGCACGCGATCACACTCGCGGTCACCGTCGTTTGCCGGCTCTTCCAGTGGCTCATTTGGGAGATCGGACGTGCGGAGGCTGGCTAGCCAAGAGTTTAACAAGTATGCTGAGACGATGATGAGGATTACGATGTGTGTTCGCAAAGCCGAATGGATCTTGTGCGTGCTCTTTTTATTTATTTACATGGCATGCCATGCTACCAGCTGGGCTAACTACCGAATACATATTGTAGTGCTTGAACACCCTGTGCAGACACTGCAGCTCAACACCCGGTTGTCAAACAAGTCTTGGGTAGGTTATTATGGTTACCCGCAGATTCCTCAGCGAAGTCGTCGTAACTAATGGTCCGGTAACTTGTAGACGAGGATACTGATGAGGAGGTTCCGTTCGCCGAGGTACGTATGTACACGTTCTATGCAACGTGTTGCTGTTGTTGAGCGCTATCTACCACCATAGATTGACGGAGGGCTATGCGGAGGATGACTTAGAAGCCAACCTGCAGCGTGATCAACACGCGCAGTTCTTCACCGCGGTCAACCAACTCATTGACGAGCTCACACCGTCAGCGCCCAATTTCCAGCTCCGGGACGCCAACTATAAGCTCGTCCTCCCTGTTCGCTCACCCGCGTTACACATAGTGATGGTATATGCCTAATTCAAATAGCTGAGCATCGTGTCCGATGCTCCCGAAGATGCAAGGTCAGCTAGTCTCAGCGCACGGAAATGCTTGCGATGCTGGAAGTGTTGGAAGGACGGGGATCTCGTGAAGAGCCTACTGCAGCACTGCTTCCGTTCCTCCATGACCTTATACTCCCAGATCACAAAAACTTGGGAGCACCTTTAGTATATGTATATTAGTCCAAATGGTAAATTGTTGCTTATTCCGTTGAGAAATCAGTGTGCTATAACTGTATTGATGTCTTTCGTGTGATGATGGGATGGTGGGCTCACTAAGAACGAACCGCTGGGATCTGCTGCCCCAGAGTTTGCATGCACCTAGAATATGTATGTATGAACAGAACTGCCAAGCTGCTTGCTGTCATGTTCAATATTTCGGAAGATATTGCCATTCGAAATTTTTAGCTCCCCGAGGTACTAGTCAAAAATCGAAATCCCAACGAGGTGGTTTCAAGTTCTATAAATTCGCGTACATCTAGTCTACATATACGGATAATCACTGACAAAAGAGCTAAGCGATTGGTTGAGAATTGGACGAGATATAGCTCGTCGAAAATTTGCAGAAATGAGAGTATGAAAACATCACGTGCCGCACAGTCACGTGAAAAAGACAGTAAGGGACAGGTACAACTTGAACTTGTCTTATGAGAAATTGGAGTTTTCAAGATCTGGAGGGTAACAATGAGGTAGTAATGAATACGGCGACTAGATTTTGTCGGGGTAGCAGTCTAGTGCGGAGCGCCGACCAATTGGCGCCGACTCGGAGTTGTGAGCACAAATGGCGTCACGTGACTGTTCATGTGACGCATGTTGCGAATGCTCTGTGTTCATTCTCTTTTGACGTAGTCTGCAAACACTCAAGTCCCCCCTCTTTTTCAAGACGCATCTTCACCTGCTTTTGTCGGTCAACTTCGAACATCTTCGCACGAGCCTGAGGGGAATGTAGCGCAATGCAAGTCGGAATGTAAATTCTGTGACTTTTTCTGACGCGGAACAACGTTACCCTGCGACTGCCTCGCGCATCGACTGGTATGGGTTCCCAGACTTGCTTGTATTATCTTTTACGCACTGGACTTTCCAAGCATGTAGCGCTTCCCCTTTGGCATGCTATTACCTTCAAGCAAGATGGCTCACCTCTCAGGCCAGTACAGGCCCCCATGCGGCGCTCTACTTGACGGCTTGTCGACGGAAGAATGTTCAACGTTCATCCCGTATCAATACGCAGTGCCGGGAATTGCTTCTTCGGTTACGATATCGGTTCCACCATGAAACGATACATCATACCACTGATACACACAATTAGGCTCCCAGGTTATACATTTTATAGCGCTTACTAGGTCTGGTTAGACTCTAACGTGGTGCCACTTGGACAGCCTGGGCTTTCCGAATGGGATGTCTGTGTTGATTGACCTTGCACATATTCTCCAGATTATTTTATCGCACGACGAGCCGCTATGAGATCCTCTTGGTGGACAAAGCACCCTCGCTACAGTCAATAGCTGTGGAGCCTACCTTAATAGATGTTGCCCAACCGTCGACATCGCACGATGTAATCGGAAGAAGGAATTCTACACCAGTATTGCGCCAGCAGGAGAAGGCCTGATGGACGCGCACTGCATTCAATTGTAGAGGGAGCTGCGGACGCCGAGCCACCGGAGGCGGATGGCGCAGGCCAAAATGAGGATGGGAATGTGGCTGGTACGGCTGGTGGGGACAGTCGATCTCTATGAGCAACGGCATCATTCTACTATATCCGGGAGGAAAGGTCGAGACTCGCCTCGCACGCAATAGCTTGAAGATCCGTGGTGACAAATGAGAAGCAGAGTCGTTGCAGATTCGTTCTATGTATGGTTCTAGAAGCGTATCTATGACTTATCGGTGTACTCCCATGGTCTGCAACCGCTGGGCGTCTCATCCTGCAAGGAAATGCACGGCTAAGCAAAGAAGTCATTCGCACATTTTCTAGCTGAACTCCGCTGTCACTGCCAGAGCTTCAAGTTGCCCTGCTTTACTGGTCGATTATAAAGTTACCCGATAGGGAGTACTGCGCAACTCGGATCCAGCTTGCTTCCAAGGGACGATGATGTGCCAACAAACGAAAAAGGGATGCCTATAACTTCTCCGAGATCGGACTTCAATCAAGGTCCTATCGATTTAATGGCTGAGCCGGACCCACAAGAAAGGGGAGAATACCGCCTTGGTCTATCTATAGAATCACGAGGGTAGGTCCTATCCAAGGTCCTATCTTACGCCTCAGGGTTTCGGCCGATGGCCGTAATAGATCCACTATCGCTCTTCCAAGTGTCATGTGGTTAAAAACACTTTGTCATGCGCTTTCTAGGATCGAAGGAAGCCCCCGGAAAGGACACGCTTATTACAGATGAACATCTGATACTTTATCCGTGTATGACTGACGCACCAGTGCTCACGAAGAATTGGTGAGTAAAAATTCAGCATCTTATTATATTTTCCTTAACCGGCACCGTATGTGCAGTTTCTCCCCCCGAGGCTTGAAGATTTCCTCTTCCTGCTTTTTCGCTGTCAAGTTTGCCCAACCATCGATCTTTTTTTCTTCTACGGAATTCTTGATATAGTCCAATTCTCTCTTTGCTCCTCGTGACGTCAGTCTTCTGGTATATTAACGATGTCATCCTTGACCCAAATCTGTTTATGGTACAAGGCCGATATCTTGACCCCTCATAGGATTCCCCGAAAACAAGTTGGTGCTTCCAATACAGTTGGTACCGTGTCTATCTTGATGGCCGTCATTAGGCTCGAACGATGTTCGTCGAACTCGTCTTGAAACTTGTGTCCGAATCCTAACTAATTTCAGGCCCTTCCGTGTTAATACTAGGAGTATACAGGTCACGGGCTCACAGTATTGAATACCAACACCAAGTGTCGATGATCGACCACCAGTGGCCATACGTGGTTTATAAAAGTCGTTGTGTACGCGCCATGAGCATCTCGAATGAGCCGCTATCACGCTGTCCTCTCACCCTAGAGCCCAGAACGTCCCAGAAGCCCCTTCGCCACAGGGCATGTACGAAAGCGCCCGCGGAGCTTATCCGCACTGTGGCAGGCAAAGTTTGACTCAATAACAGCAATGACGAAATGAAGCCGCGACGACATGCGACACGCTCGGAAATTACGGAAAGTAGTAGGAAACAATGCTCGGGAAACCCCACAGTTCTGTGGCGCCGAGGGTTATGCAATCGGCCACAAGCAGATTCCGAATAACGCCAAGTGATCAGAGCGAGCTAAGCACGGGATTCATCGTCGGATGCTGGCCGAGAGACTCTTCTGAGCGCTGTTGGTGTGATTTATTTTATTTCACATGGGCTTCGACTCGGACTCGAATGTCCGCTGTCCGTTGACCTTCTGGCTACAGGCTTCAAGTCCAAAAAGTTGAAAGGTTCGAAATCTATTCCTTCCAATCAAGTTAATGGCTGACGTGCGTCAGGCCCGGAAGTACTGTGTGAAATAGACTCCAACCAAAGGGCTACAGGGACTTCAATTTCTCTTTGGCATAAATGATGTACAACGCCCGTACTCTCATGTGATTACTATCACATGTCATCCTACAGTCAGACGGTGGAACCGTGATACCGTACCTCTTGATTCTGGTGTTCGACACTCATAATGTGTTTCGAATATGGATAGACGCGGCCACATTGACCAAAATCCGGCCTTCTTTTAGGCATTGCCATAGCTGCGGATGCCTTATATGCAAATCCTTCCATCATTTCCATCATCGTGCCTCGGCTTTCTTTGTGACAATACATGCATTCACCCATCCGCACCAAGCCACAAACGTAATTTCGCTCTCGAATAAGGATGACATAGTACCCTTAAAAGCACTCCGAAACATGGCCGGATTGGGTGAGATCACGATGGCTACGGTTGGCCTCACGTTTAAAAGGGTGTTTAACGAGGCACACAACCACCTACAAAACACCGTCTTGCCACTGGGAATCACGTCTACCTCTGGGCACCCTTCATCTCTCAGCATGCCCTCACAGAGTGCAACTACTTTCCGCGATGAGTTAAAGGAATTCCTCGAGCACGTCAAGCACGTCGTCTTGATACCGCTTAGTTGGTGGTTGACCATCTGGCACTTCATAATGTCCCTGACCTGGGCATTTCTGGTAAGTGCACGAATTTTACCTCCGAGAGGCTTGGTGATTAACAGGATTTGTATAAGTCACTACCGCTCAAAATCTCCATCGCGTTCTACGAGAACGAAGTCCGAAAGCGATTCCCTTTCCTTCCTTCCATCTTGGGGACGTTGGCCCTGCTGTTCCCAGGAGGCATCAAGCTACCGACCCTCACAAGTCTTACTGCCGGTCCGTACAAGGGCGAGGGTCCAACCGGGTCCGATCTTCCTACCCTCGACAATTCCGCGTTACTGAACTCCATCATAAATGGCGACGCCGGGATCAATGGTGTTCACGACGCTGATGAATCCGCACAAAACGGAAATGAGCTTGAAAGCGCATTGAAGAAGATCCCAACTTCCTCTCCCGGCGACTTGGACGGCGCATTGGCAGATGTAAAGGTATGGGCGCGGTACAAATCGACGCGCGGGAGCTGACTGGGTTCTGAAAGGCTGCACAGGCCGGAACCGAGAAGGGGCTGAAGTCGTAGACCGCTACATGAATACCTGCACCCGAACAACTTGAACAGTGAGACAAATCTCGCTCTGCGCCTCCGTTTCTCGCGGGCTTCTTTAGACGTTTTGAATTGTAATCTTACCATTCTGGCAAACCAAGTTTTTCAGAATAACCATGTGATTGACATGATCCCTACCAATAAGTTCGAGACGGAGAATGATCAATGATCCACCACTGTGAATGATTTCGGCCGCAATTCCGAGTCATTCTGGGAGTCACGCCCACCCCCAGGTGGGCAAAATTCGCAGATCGCTTGTGAAGTGCAAAGTATCTTTCAGCCAGCGGGGCCCGTGCGTATACACCGACGGGATACGTTGTTCAACTCCCGAGTTTGCTAATCCAGAGGGGCGTCACGTCAATGGCCTAAGGTAACTGTTTACTTGTGCTCGCCACGGTCGCACACATGATCGACTTCTATAGTGACGAAGGTAGATCGTATATGGGGACTGGGGGCCTCTGTCTTTCTAACGGACGGGATAATCCTGGTTGGGGAAAGGTTGCCGTGCATCCGAGTCTGTGAGTTCGGAGATTCCCTCAGTTGCCTGACCGCAGTAAGATGCATGTGAAACTCATTACAGTGATACGACCAGGCTCCTTGCGTGTACTCTGATTCATGCGCAGTACCAGAGGTAACATGCCTCGCAGCGGAATAGTCGTTTATGTTTATGTGAGACGTGAATTGTAAATCCGTGGGCTGTCATTGCCTGTCAATACTGTACAGTACATCCCGCATGGCGGGATCGCTGATTCTGCAACCTAGCCGTGAATATCATTCAAGCGTAAAAATGTTTCTGCGGCTAGAGCAACGAGAATCCGGAACTTTGCGCAGGCCGTCGTAGGCGTCGTAGGATACAAGAGTCGGCCGAGGGAAGAGGAGTGATCTAGTGATCACGCGGACGCACGCATAAACTTCAAGCGAAATTTTCTTAAGTCCGCCCCTTGTTCCTCACCGGCCTCACCATTTACGCGATTGCTGTCACCGTCACCGTTGAGTGTTGTGCTCCGGGTTTAGTACTATTAGCAACTTGAATGGAAGAGTCGCTCGGACCGTGGATCCTGGTTCGTTGTTCGGGGTCCTATGGACACGTCGTCCGAAAATCGGCTCACCCAGCCCCACGATGTTTGGAATCGCTTGGCAACAACCCCGGATGGCTTAGGTGTAGCAGTGCTCGGGTCTCGTGTTCACTAGAGCCGATCCGAATACGTTTGACGGGCGCTCGCAGCGTTAATGAATGCTTACAGAACTTCTCAAGAGTCAAGAGCCTACTAGACTACTAGTACAGAATAGTAAAGCTCTCAAAAGACACTGATATTTTTATTTCGCTCCACGAAGCTCAGTACGGCTGATGTAGGTAAACCGGACCTCGAGCAGCCTCTCGGAAAGCGGTTCTGTCTATGAACTTACCATTGTCTCCAGAAGACCCTCGGTTTATGCAGTCATTGAGCTGTGTGGCGTTCCTCCTTGTCTGATCGCATGAGATTACGGCCACTGGCAGGTCCATTTCCGAATCATTATTCAGTCAACCATACATTATCTGCACGTACGGTCGGGCATCCGAACGGTGCAACATGAAACGATTCTCCATTTTCATTGGTTCCACAAGCGTGGTACGCGTCGACTAATGCAGTTCCGGTACTCATTCAGGTAGAGCGCGACCCTTGTGTCAGATGCACCAGGAATATAAGATTACTGAGCTTTACGAGACAATCCAGGTTCGGGCACACTCATGTCTTCCTTCGAGCTCAACTCACTCCCAGGAGTCAATGATGTACGTCTCTTGCCTCTCGTCTGATTCCCCATTCGGATGTTCGTTCCCCAAGTTTTCCAAAACAACACCTGGAAATGGAAAATTTTCGCCCAACTTTTTAAATAAAAAACCTGAAAAGAGTCAAGAGACCACTGGTTTACTGTCAAAAGGCCTCCAGACCGTCTCGGATCAACTTCTCAAGCTAATTCTTCCAGGTCTCCCTCTATGTTTTCAATACTGCAAGGATTTATTCCATCGTTTATCTTAAACTTCCTCGTATGTGCTGGTATTCACCGCATACACCGCACGAGTTCTGACCCGTGGTATTAGATATTTTTCACACCACACATCCTCGCCTTTTATGAACTCGCGCTTCGAGTCTACTATCCATGGCTGCCCTCCGTGTTCGCGATGGCATTTAAACTCTATCAACAAGGAAATCTGACAGTTAACACTATCATCTGGCTCTCCTCAAGCCTACCCGCAAATTTTCTCGGTGGGTTTGGTGCTCTCGGTGGTGTTGCCATGCAAACGACAACCACCGTGGTGGGCGGGGCTGCTAGCGTGGGCAATGCTCTTGTAGGAACTACGAGTGGCATTGTGGGCAACGCTTCCAAAGTTGCCGCTCAGGGCATCAACCACTTGAAGCCAGATGTTGTCGCAACGGATATTACTCACGTCCTATCTGGAGGGACAAAAATCGCTGCTGATCAAGCGACTTCTATCACCACCGCAGGGGTGCACGGTGTCGCAGTTATTGCAGATGGAACTACTCAAACTGTCGTAGGGGGCCTCTCCCTCGTAAAGAATAGTCCAACTGCCGTCAAAGAGAATATTTCCCATCTCGTTACGGGTGAACATGCAATTACGCCTGCGCATCTGGTCCCGGATATTGCAAAAGATGCTATTCATACGGTAGTTGGCGACACTAGTATCATCACTGGTACTCCTGTTGGGGCTAGTACAAAGGCCGCAGTGACCGGAGAAACTTTCCAATGTCCTGGACAATGTAAACCCGTTGCATGTCAGCAGTATGCCCAAGGGGCCCCAGGACTCTCAAGTACGTGTCATTCTGTTGCGCCACGGACGTCTCGAATTCTCGGCTGAAACCACCTTTGTCGGGAAAACAGACCATTCCTACGAGCGAACCTCCGGTCCCCGATAACGCAAATGGCCCTATTCAGGCAGTAGTCGGCGAAGCCCATGCCGTTGTTGGGGTTGTAGCGCAACCAGTAGTAAAACCGCTTGCTGCGATTGGGGCTGCGAAGGCTGCAACAACCGAAAATGTTACGAAAGTTGCCAATGCTTTAGACAGCGTAAACCCGTTGCGCCCCAATGGTTTATCGAAAGGGTCCATGTGCGTTCTCCCCTCGGTTGCGAACAATGTATATTGACTTCGTTGACGCCTTTTGAATTTTGCGTGTCAACAGCCGAATCCTATAGGAGGTCTGCTTCATCTGAAGCTACCAGGATTGATATCGTAGCCGTCTTTAATCCAACGTGGGGATATACTGTACAACTAGGGCCAGTGAAGTAGTTATTAATTTCGTCGCATGCTAGATTCTAGCAGATGATTGGCATGTATTTGTTCAAAACCGGGCAACGCCGTAATGGAAGTCAGCTGACGGGTCCGATGGATCCGACTGAAATCTTTTCAAACCCACGTATCCACAACCATCTTGCGCTCAGGTCATGTTCATCATACGTGGCTTGACTTGGCTTGATTGTTTCCAGGCATCTGTCGTCCCACGTCCGAATTCATTCCGTGGACGAGGCTCGAGAGCATGTTCCGGCATTTTCTCACATTCAGTTCCGTGTGACACGCGAACGCGAACAATATTCGGGACTGGGCATGCTTACGAGACACCTTCCTATGACAGGATTCTACTCGCAGCGGTGTTAGAGCAAGGGCTTCCGCATTGATCATACCAAAATGGTCGGCCGAATCATCGAATGTTCCTTTCCACCTCGGCTGCTAAGGCAGATACATTTCCCGTTTCCCATGTAACCCTACTATAAAGTCCAACGACATGCTTCAGCGCCGTCGTTTGCACGGCCATCTCGGTGCTGAGCTTGTTATTTCTTTTGTCTGGAACTGATCGACTAAGATGGGCATTTTTGATGCGCTCAATCCTTATTCTTCCAGTGGATTTTTGGCAAAGTAGGCCTTCACTTATTATCCCGACACCCACACCCACAGCTTACTCCTTCCTTATAGTCTCAATGGTACCTTCCCGGAGAGATTGATCCCGGATGGCCTCATTCCTTCCATTGCTGATCGCAAGCCCGCTACTCGTGGAGTCATGCTCGGGGAATTTGTCCCTGTGCTCGCCCTCTTCTACGCCCTCGCTGTTCTCGTGCAGCTTCCAAATACGCGTGTTTTACGTCTGAGCGTGTTGCTCGCGATGGGAATGCTGGCATGGAGGGTTTCCACGAGGTACGATTATGATGGACCTGACCGTGACGAGCCTGGACATAACTTGAGCAGCATGACCGTTTGCGTACGTTAATTTTTTCTCATTTGCGACCACCACCGCCCTGACGTGATGCTTACTGCCTGGCAGTGGTTTATGTCTTTCCTGATGCTCCGCGCGACAGATTTTGCAAATGAGGCGAAACCTTTCGTAAGGGTGCGATTTTCCTGGCTTCCGCCCGACGCACCCAAGGATTTCTCGACCCAATAAAAGGCGCCTTGTTGAACGCCTTTGACTTGACGTTCAACGCGCGCGGCATAGGGTGGAACTGGGGCAAAAGCATATACATCCCGCCGAGCACAGCATCCTCTCGGAAAGGCCCGCTCGACTTCCTCGTGGACATGTGATAACGCAAACATTCTTCGATTTCGTCCTTTCGCCCAGCAATCGTGGGACCTCTCCCCGTCCAAATACCCCACCCACCGCTACGGCGGAACGATCTTCAATCCGGACCTTCCCCCCTCCGGCGCTACGGAAAGGTGATGCCATGACGTTATCTGCCCGCTCGGGCTCTGCACTTCCTTCCAAGCCACCTACTACCTGATCGGCTTTCTCGGCATGACCGTCTTCGGCCAAGCGCCGAGCAATGGCCGCCGCTCTTCCAGGCGCCGTGGATGGCGACCAGCCTGGCCGATTTCTGGGGATTGCGCTGGCACCAGGTGTTCAAGCGGTCCTTCGTCGTTTGCGGAGCAAAGCCGGCCGCGCAGTTTTTCGGACGGGCGGGAGGCGTCATCGGCGCGTTCTTCGTTTCGGGGATCATGCACGACTTTGGCGTGTGGGGTTCCGGCATGGGGACGGAATTGTCCTCCGTGACGCTCTTCTTCGTTATGATGGGCGTCGGTTGCGTGCTGGAGGGGATCTGGAAGGAGAAGACGGGGTTGAAGGTGCGGGGCCCGTTGGGTTGGTTCTGGGCGATGGCGTGGATGTTCTTCTGGGGCAGCTGGATTGTGGATGCGTGGGCGAGAAGAGGATTGATCATCAGTAAGATGTCAGCGGACGGGGCGCGCCCGTCTCTGTACTGGATTTATGTCGCGGAGAGATGGGTGAAACTACACGGTAAGCCCTTGCAGTGAGGTGTATGCCATACAACGTCTTGGAAAATTGTTTCATAATTCGTACGCGTTCATACGTTCACTGTACAGTATTTGCCATACATTAACACACGACTTCAGCGAGTGCAAAAAACAAAAACAAAATAGACTGAGATTTTGCCAATGAGGGCAGCGAGGTAGCCTCGATTACAGTCCTGTAATCCCCACTTCCCAACATCCCGCTTCCTCAGGACCCGCAATAGGTTGACTATCGTAGATTGACTTTCCATGAGGGACGGTGTCTACTAGAGGAAGAGGAGAACGGCAGCGGGAGAGTTTTTTGAGTCACTGTACTGAAGCGATGCTCATAATGCTGTTAAATTGCTACACTATGTGGACCCCTACGACTATTTCTTACGACTATTTCTAATGACGTTTTGATCATGCTATGAGCCAGATCGCGAAGTCCTGACTAACTCGGCGAAATATTTGCGGAACTGTCTCGAATCCAGATCGCGCATCTTCGTCGTAAATTCTAATGCAGTCTCCGTGGGCCAATTTTGGGCCGGTAGAAAAACGGAGACAAAAATTTATATGCCTCCTCTCCCCGGACTTTCCCAACCGTTTGCAGAAGGCCCGCGATTTCTTGGAGGACCTGAAAAAAGGAGTTAGGGGACGGAGCGTGAAAGGCCAGATAACCATACCACAAGGACCTGTCCGTCCTTGATATTTAGTTCAGGTAACGAGAGCACCGCAAAGGCCGTAGGCACAACATTTTCGTAGACAAAACGCTCAAATCCAGGTACGCCCTGTGATCCCGGTATGATCTCTCCATTGGTTGCATCAGACGGAGGCTGTCCCCAGACGCCAATGCTCTTGCTTAAAAATCCGAAGGCGGCCCTTTGACTCTGCGTATCTGAGCCGTCGCCAGCAAGCTGGAGCATGCTTTGCAATAGAGGCTCGAACTGGTCTTTGTTGCCTGAGTGTCATCCGCGGTTACCAAGACCATACAGGAGAGTAGAAAAGACACTCACGATCAGATAAAAATATGCCAGCCAACTTTGAAGATACGATGTTATTAAGAAGTGTAAGGTAGGCTCTCTTGCTTTCGCTATGCGTGAGTATATCGTCCGTTCCGTAACGGGCTGGAACATGAGGTTCGTAACGTGGGCATTCAAGGGGCCATTAGCGCGTCCAAAACATTGAATAGATCTTGCTGTCATTAGCAAGAATGTGAGAGGCGAGGAATAATGTACCAGAAGAAACAAACCTGGAGCTTGTGGACAAGGAGGTTGACGAAGTTGATGAAGTCCACCAGTTCGCTTCCCTCGAAATGCGCGAGCAGGTTGACCATGAGGGTCGGGATAAGGTCAGTGACCTCAGGACCTGTAGTAGCGAAGATGCGCGCAAAGGAAAATCGGGTCTACAAGCCATTGACGCTCAGCTACTAAACGAAAATCAGTGAAATAGCGACGTACAGCGTCACGCACGACCTTGAATTCCTTCATCGCCCCAAGAGACATTAGGATTGCTTGAGCCATATTTCTGAAGACATGAAGCGGCGGGAGTATGAAGTCATCTGGGACAGGGGTTGGGTAGTCGGGGAAACCCTTGGCTATATTCCCAAGTGCCATAATGACATGGTGGATTTTGACGATGGGTAACACATCTGCTTCTCCTCGAAAGCTCTGAGATTCGCCGACAACTCTTCCAGCAAAGGCGTGACAACTGTGAGCAACAGTGCGGCAGACTGTTCTGGCGTCCTGAAAAAAATGTGAACCAGCGTGCCGACTGTCTCGAAGAGGTAAAGCTGGGGTTCTGGTGTGGACGTCGCTTCCGTGAGAGGGTCATTGGGTTCGTTAGGATCAACTTCCGGGAGCTCTACGCGAATGTAAGTAGGTCCCCAATACCCTCTAGGAGGGTCCCTGCGAGTTCCAGTGATATTTCCCTCTGGTTATCCTTGATAAATCGATGAAACAGATAAAACACCCGGGCGCGGACCGCAGACTTCGGATTATGCAGACCCCTGGAAGACCAGATACAATCACCGATAAAGCAGAGTGTTACTCGGATCCTTACCTCGAATCTACCATCGCCTCTAAGGCAGGGACGATGCATTGCTTGCGCACCTTGAAAAAATCGCCGTAGCGTGCCACGGTTTCGAAGAATTGCATCACTACCGTTTGGTTTGGATATGCCGAGATGCCAGTTTCGAACAATGCCATAAGCAACTCCCCATGAGGAGTCAGCGGGAAGTCAGCGTAGTCAATCTCTTTGCGCCTTTCTTTAGGAACTTGAGGTGCTTGGCTGAAAGCGGATCGACCTTTCGTTGAACCTTGGACTGCGTCAGCATGTACACCAAGGTCATTTAGAGATGAGACACAACATACTCTTATTGATTTCACCGAATATAAAAATTAGATAGATAGCCAGTTCGGCATCGTTCCATTTAACAACAGTCCCTGATGCGTAAATTTGGAGCGTTCGAAGGGCATGGGTTCGGATGGCCTCGACGACCAGGTCTTGATCAATGGATAGTACGGAATCCATGAGAGAACGTAGCTCCTTCAGGTTACAATTCAATGGGAAGTAACAAAATGAACGCATTAGAGGTTGACATGCCTTGCGAAGGACTTCGAATGCTGCTCTGTCATCTTCGTCAATATCTTCAAGATCCGCACCCTCCTCCCATTTCATCTTCTTAAGGATGACCGCCTGTAGTGAGGCGAGAAACCCTCGTTTTTGCTCGTCGAGGGGCTCTGATGAAAGTTTCGGCTCCGCTTGTACTACCTGCTGTCAGCGGGCGATGGGGAGCATAGGGGTGAAACATACGCTGGCAAGGACTGTTTGCAACATTGGGAAAATGGTGGAGCACGTGTCGTCGTATTCGTCCTCCATAAATCGAAGCATGACTGGGAGGACTTGTTGTAATAATCCAGAACCCTCCGCCCGCACCTCGTCGACCGGAGCATCCTTCGGAGAGGGTGAGGCTGTTGAGTATCTGGAGATTGACTCACTCACATCAGCAAGCTTGACAAGCTCTAGGCCAAGGACGTTGAGCAGGCGCCCTAGCGCTCCCTGTAAGACTCCTCGCCCTCATCCGTGTCATCACCCCTAGCAATCTGCTCCGCGCGAGTCCGTTCTTCAAGGGAGCCGAGGACTTGCTCAAGGGAGAGAACCTTTATTAATCGAAGTTTATCGGCGGGCTCTTTGAGTCCCTTCGAAACGATACGCCGTAGGGCTCCAGCAGCGGCCATACGAACGGACAATGACGGATCGGACAACAAGGTAAAAAGGAGTGGGATCGTTGTTGGTGTTACGGTTAGATTAATATCAACCCAGCCTGTCCACAAATAAGTTGACACACGGTGAAGCTCCGGTTATAGACAACCTGCATATGAGCCAAAAGTCCTGATGCCCCAATCTACGACCTCCAGAACCTCGGACGTTTCTCGACTTGTGGCTTCTTCCGCTTTCCTCAGTACCGATAACCTCTCCGCATAATCTGCGACGATCGTCAGAACTGCCTCGTTGATCCATGTTGCGTCCCTTTCCCGTACTGCATCTCTCACACGAGCGTCACGCACATGTCGCTCGCTGGTAAATTGACGTGCGCTTTTGATAACTTGATCCGCGACCTCTTCAGAATCTCTATAACAAAGTGAAAAAAGAGAAGAGAGACATGAGGGTTGAACGAGGTTTGGAGGTCGATTCAGCGGGACGCATGTGCGCAAAAAGGTCGGCGAAGAATGTAGGCCATCGGTCAAGGTACGTGGCAAGAAATAGGAGAGTCAATGTATGGGAAAATTTGTTGCGTAAAACTGGGTCAAGTGGTCAGAACCGAGAAGCAGCGGGTATATGCTGGACGTACATGGTGCACTGGACTCTGCTAACCCGTAGGTTATTCGGATTGAATATATGCTAACAACGTCTGCCGCAGGGTATCAAAGGATTCTTCATCCAAAGGTTCAGACCTGGGGATGTCCCAAGTCAGATGCATGCGACGTACAAACAAAGGAACGAAAGAACCCGGGAACCTTTGTGGCCCATCCGAAGCCAGAGTAGGTCCAACTGATGCCACCCCGAACGGGTAGGGTTCCCAAGATAAGAAGAAAAGGATTCGTGCAGAGGACTCACCTGGTTTCGAGGAAATCGTCCAAAACGCGCAGCGCGAAAAATCTGACCTCAGTCGGATGCTTTCGCTCACCAGTAGGAGTGGCATCCACAAACAAGTTGAGTGCGAGGCCCCACGTTTCTCCGGCGTTTTGCTGGATATTGGACACGTACTCTAATGCTTGCCGGTGTAGACTGCCTTGGGTGGGGTCAGATGCAATGAGGATGGCCCGCACAACCTGATCAGCTTGCTGTTCCATAGAACGTAAGAGTGTGACTCGGGCTTCCCTGCAAAAGTGAAGGCAGGAGTTTTTATTGGCTATCGGCTAAGACGTAATATCTTTTGAGTACAAGACGATGATGAGGCGGAAGGTAGAAAAGTTAACGTGTCCGTAGGCACGAGACAGCGATGGTCGACTCAGTTGAAGATCAGTTCGGCCCGCAGCCGGACAAGGCGCACAACTTTCCTTCGTCACAATTATTTTATTAGACTATCTCTTTACACATGAACGAGAACAAGTGAGGAAGTATATATATCTAACCCCTCATGTTGAGTAGCAACGGGAAAACCTAATTAGTCGCATATGATGCATGCCTGCGGTCTAGCTGTAAGATAAGTCACATGTAACAGATCAAGGGCATAGACCGCGGATTCCGCCATCGCTTCCTTGTTGGGAATTGACCTACACCAGCAGGTGGAGTGGCAGTACCCACCGCTTGTTGAGGATTGGATCACAATTCCAATTCTTGGGCTGTGCACATGTGAAAGCAGTTGGTTCTGGTGATAGGTGATTGCGGCTGTGATTCGTGTACCCCTGAATTTATCAATTTGATTTAGAGTCGCAGAGCTCAAAGGCAGGGAGAGGGTAATGTTAGGGGAAAGATGTGCGTGGAACGCACGAGGCTACGTGGAAGTAGGGCAGGTAAACACGAGCAGATGAGTCATGGATGCGCAGCACAAGAGGCGCCAGGGCCAATATCTCTCATTTTGAGTAGAGTTGGGCACATCCTCGGCGGAGCAGAGAGAGAGAAGGGGCCGTAATAACATTGTTTGGGCGTGAGATGAGATAAGTGGGCCAAGCACGAGTCAATATCGGCCAACTAACGACTATCGATGCCGAGTACATAAGGCCATGCCAACTCTTCCCCCTTTCAGTGCAACTACATTGATGGTCAATCCTCCACCTTCCCTGACTCCTACCGACGTCCATGACAACAGCCTCTCCGAGTTAGAAAGTATCTCTGATTCGGATTGGCTCGATATCTCTGCATCTGAGGACGCTGGCTCCATCGGTATTCCCGAGAGCGACCGCGACGAGGCCGAAGACCGTCCTTTATCCCGGCGATCGTACAGCAGCCGTTCCAGCTCCAGAGATGGCGACGTCGACATATGGGAAGGATTGGTTGAAACCACCGATGATGAAGCTTTAGAGGAACCGGCCGAGTTCTCCCTCGGCCCTTCCCCACTGAGTCAGTCATCCTTCTCCCTCACAGATGGCCACTCCGCCGAAGAGCGACGCGTGGAGGATGCACTCAACCAGAGCATGGTCAGCACGCTCAGCACATCTCGCGCCAGCTCTATGAGCGCAAGTGGCACTACCAACCACCCCCGAGTCGTGCTCGGGATTTGAGATTGTCATTCCCTGACCCTCTTTCAGGTTCTAAAGAAGATCTGCTCTGTTCCCCTGAGGTGTTGTGCTCGTCGCCAACTACTGTAGACGCTCCCCAACTGTCAGAGCTCTCAGACGATGAAGAGCCGCCCGACACTCCCTTCTCATGGTCACCCTACCTAAAGCTACCCACCATCGAATTTGAAATATATTTGTACGGAACACCACCTGAACGCAAGTGGTCGATCGTCGAAAGTTTGTTAGAGAAATGGGGAGCTGCTTTGAATTCCGAGGTCTCGAACCGTCGCCCTCAATGCAACAGAACATCCACCTATTGGCTTCACCCGAAGGGCCACCTTCATCGCCTCTCTCTGGGAAACACAGTGTCTGTCATCGACAACACGGAAGTTCAATCAGAGGTTGGTGAAATTTTACCTTATTTGCTAACCGTTGATACTCAGCTACACCAGTCGAACACGGAACCAGTTCTGGATAAGCAATCGCTTGCCATTGTCTTCCTGCCCACGTATCTTCCTTCTTTACCCCCGCACACACTGTTCCTACCAGTAATCGCAGCTGCGCCTACTGAAATCGCTGACGGTGGACTCGACGGGCGCGATCGCCAGGTGTACGAGCAACAATGGAGCGTTTTCAAAATTTCCAAGAAGCAACACCTTTTCCCGCGGGCAGCTACCATTTTTACAGGGGACGAAGTTGTCCGCTTGGAAGCTTCGGAAGTTTCTCGAGCCTTTGAATCTCTTCAACCCCTTCGTCGGAAGATTGTCCGGGGTATCAAGAACCAAGTTGCGACCACCCCTGCGCTAACCATGTACGTCTTAAATCTCCGAAATAGCGATTTATCATATCTGACGCTGAACTGTATAGTGTTGCGATACTTTCGATCGTTCTCGGCTATGTTGTCAGCCGTTGCATGCCTCTTCCCGTTGCTCCTGCGACTTTCGCGAAGAAATCCGATTCTACGGCCGTCATGAAACCCGCCATGAATTTGTCGGAGCACGTGCCAACATCGTTCGTAACGCCGATCTCCTCGGCCATTTCTCTATCTTCTGTGAAAGATATCTCCGTTTCTATCGCCAACGCACCCCCTTCCAGCCTATCCACGATCCCCACAAACCGGCGTGGTTCACGGGTCGAATCTGAGGGGCTCAATGACAAGCCAGTCAACGCCGCTGTTGCCTCTAGTTCGAAAAGTCTTATTGTTTCCCAACATTCCCCGTCATCCATATCCGAAGTATCAATTCGCTCGAAGGCACTTGCTGTGTTCCAACAGGCAATGGAGCAAACGACTTCCAGGGCTATGAAGCCAACTTCTTCCATTGCCACGCAGTCCAGGGCAGGAGCTGTGTATGCCCTCAGCACTCGTCTTACCAGCTCTCTCTCCGAGTTATTCAACGTGAAGACACTTGCTGGAGTCCTACGTGCCGATATGAAAGAACTACTTGATGCGTTAGACGAGCTCCTTCAAGCCCTTAGCGCCCAGGTCGCTTCTGCTGTACATGCTACCGAAGGATTGCGCGGCAAATTACGGCGTCGTAACCAGCATGCTCAACAGAAGGCCCGTGTGCTGCGAGAGAAGGGTGAACGCATGGTGTCCTCGCTTGGCAAACGAGCGCGCGGTCACGTTGCACGGGCGCGGACTCAAGCTCGTGCAATGAAAGATGCGATCAGTGCGGAAGTTGCCACTGTATGCAAGAAGCATCGCGAGCACGGACTCGTTCGGAAGATGCGGGAGCGACAGCGGGGACAGAGCCGCAAGCTGCGCCAGGGAATGCGGGGCATGGCAAAGGGCCGCGCGGGCTTTTAAAGGTCGCGCCTTCCGTTAGAATCAGAGGTAGGTGAGTTTTGTTTGCTGTCCATCCATTTCTGTAGTTGCGTGCGATGACGTATCCCCCCGCTTCGTCGTTTACCTGTGTCTCTAAATTTCTTACATGTCGTTATGGTTCCCAATCAATGTTACAAGAATAAAGTATGTTGAACTACGAAACGGAGGAGGCGACGCATCCTCAGCGCTTCAGCGCTTTCGCCTGGGCTCCTTCGCAGCGGGCGTGCGGGCCGCCGCATTCCGTTTGTTGCCTCCTCCCGCAAACGCAAACAACTTGTCTGCGTCTGCGCGCTCCCCAAATGCTACAGTATACAGCCACGAAACCAAGCGCACAACGCAGTGTGTCGCCCAGTATGCTCATGATGGGATGGGTCCCAGTTACGCCACACCCCCTTCCAGTTGTGTCACATCGCGACCTCTATCAAATTTGATTTTTTCGTCGTCTGTTCTGGGCTTCTTTTTTTCATTTGCTCAAAGTCCTCGGGGAAAGCAGAACAATATCCGATGCAAAATTAGCTGCGGCGTCGCCTGAATTACAATGATAGTTGTGTATTCGCACTACGGGTGGCTTCTCACGGATCACGTGATATCGATGAAATTAAGGGCGGAATTGTAAGTTACCGTCTTGGCTACCGCAAGTCTCTCATTCGACAAAACAGCCAGCTTATATCCGAGTTTCGTTGTCCAACGCAAAGCGTTCTACGACGCCCGCAATTTCCAATTCAAGGATACTGTCGCGGACTTATCCCAACTCAGCCCAAGCAGGGGCTTAACAAATGGATCGCCAACTATAATTGTGGAAGTCCGTGTATTTGGGAAAGTACCTGACTACTGTGATGCATGCATCATCGCCGGTGCAGAAGTTGCCCTCCGGCCAGCCATGTTCGGCGATGTAAGACAAGGTTGTTTAGAAAGAAAGTGGATACTGAATTCGAATATCGAATAGTAAGCAAACAAAAGATAACTTGTTACTGAGTTTCTGTTTAGATGTTATGGATAGAAAATTGCCAGTGTCCTGAAACGAAAGCCACGCTATTTGTCCTTTACTACAACTACGCATGTTGCGAGTTCCCTACAAGTCTGAACATCCTCGTTAGCATGCACTAGACTATGTATGGCACAATTGGATTTCGAAGGAAACTCACCAATGACGAGGCGCAGGGGCTTTCCCTCGCAATGACCCTCGCCCCAGGTGAGCACGTCCTCAACCTTGGTGCTCTCCTCGATGTGCTTCCCACATGCACCCTTCCAGGATACGAGAGAACGCGTGTTGGACGGGAGATAACCCTTGGCAAAGATGTGGTTCGTGATGTGCGCCAGACGCTCACACTTGAAGTGGGGCAGGTCAAGACGGATGCGCTGGGTCGCGGTGTGCGTGTGTACGGCGTGCACGTATTCGTAGTGGATCCAAATGGCCTGGGGCACGTCCGCTGCATCAACACATTCGTTAGAATCCAAGTTGCACCCAAGGCGAATTTAAAAAACGCGCCACATACCGACGATAAGGTGCAGAGAGGTCTCGGGGGTGCTGCCGGCGCCGCGCGCAAGCAGGTCCTGGACGGTGCTGCTGGACTTCAGACGCAGGGCGGAGCAATCCTCCCACCAAGTGACTGAGCGCCACTTGGGGTCCACGAAGCCTTGCTGGAAGACGTAATCGAGGACGTCCTCAAGGTCGAACAACTGCGCGGCGTCGCTGACGTCGACGAGCTGGGCAGTGACCTGCTTGTGCGAGCGAGACGCCTGATGGTAGGTGATCCAAAGCTCGGAACCTTGGAGTTGAGGGCAAAGTGCTGAACAAGGTGCTGAAGCGGCCATGTCTGAGTCGAGAGAAGAGAATGTAGAAGTTGGACTGCTGGGAAGCGTGGAGATGCTAAAGAGTGAGGATCCTGAAGGAGCTATGATGGAGAGACGCGATGGTAGGGCGATGTAGAAACAGGTGGCATGTTGGCGGGTCTTTTTATATCTGTCCCTGCCAGTGTGCCGAACTTTTTGACAAGACGATCAAAGTCGGCAAGAGAAGGCTGAGAGGAACAGGTGTATGTAATAGATTCGTAGTATATGAGCTGTGCAATTCAGTAGCTTCAACATAGCCCCGGAGGAAGCAAGACGTTCGGAACCTGGGCGGAAGACGTCCCACGGTCAACGTCCGACGTCAAACCACAGGCAAAGAAGCACCTCGGGTCGATGTGGCCCGCCCGTTCATGTAGCGGGCGCCTCTTGTTGAGCTGGTGGCACTGATCAAAAGTAGCAAAGACAGCACGAGGCTACGAGCCGCTCTTCTGCTCACCCACGCACACTTAAGCCGCGGAGGCCTAGCCAGATGCACGTAGTTCCAACAGCCATCGTTTACAGTTATTGGAAACCGCGTATTACGACTGGCGACACTTTGTCCGGAAAGTTTGTCGTTCCGAAGCGTAATTTGGCAGTTTGCTGTGGGCGCTAAGCGCTAAGCATCTGTATTGTGACCGCGAGGTTACGGCTTCCGTTCCTGGTCCTAGTCAAATAAATGTCGCCCTTTCTGCGGGGAATTGGGTCCAGATGCTATCGGAGCAGTAATTTCCTAGATGTCCGGCGTCGTCACTTTTGACATTGTTTATTGAGGGCAGATGTGCCACGGGCAAAGTGTGGGTATACTCAACCCCGCGTATATTGTGAACTTTAAAGTCGTCACGTGCCACCTTTTCATCACCATGGTGGATTTCACCGTTTCACCGTTTACCTTTTCAATTGAGGTCGCTACTGCAACTGCCAGTCGCACGTTGCCAATTCCCGAGCACAATCCCACTCTCGTTGTGGCGTTGTAATGATATTTATAACTCTGGCGGTAGTCCGGCTCCACAGTAGTAAGTTATGCAGAGACTCTTGCAGAGACTGCCGAATCTCCTTCACACGCTTTCAAGAAGGTGGCACCTTCTCAGCAGAGTGGGGACAGCATACCTGTACAATACGGTCCCTTGGAGGCGCCCAGAATACCGTTTCAACACCTAACGCTGCCGTCAACCGGACATAGTGCTCTGTTCCGTCAAATTCCGGGTACCTTGCGCGGCGATAACCTGAAATGCGAAACGCAGTGCCTTGCGACTATAGTAATAGCTTGTCAGCATACACGACACGACAAAGCTCCGTGCGGAGCCCGTACAAGACAGTGGCAATCTGACAAACCAACTTGCCAGCTGGCTCTACTATACATCGCACTGCGACCGGCAAGGCATGCAATCTGGTATCCTGGAATGATGCATGCGAGAAGCATGTCATGGCGAAGAGAGCACTAAGGTTGAAGACGTGTTGTGTTGAGGTAGAGAGGTCTACGAGGGAACCCCTTGTATCTTGTGATTGGTGAGTCTCCTTGGACCAGATTCTCAAGTGGCAATGTGGTGCCAGCCACTCATTGGCGCCAAGGGCGGAAAGAGGGCGTGAGCAGGACATAAATTGTCTCATTGTATATCAACAGCGCAGCAAGTGCTCGCACATCGACGTGTGTCTGATGAAGGCATACACATCCTTCATAGCGCAGCGCATGGTATGATTCCGAGTCCGGGCTAGTCATCATCAGCAGACTGTAGACTCAGAATGTATCATGAGTCTTCATGACATGGTCACAGACCGGGCTGAAGGTCTTGCCGCTAGTCATTTGACCATAAGCAAAATGACAGCATGGTAGCTATAGCAGCCCACAAGTGGTCACACGCAACGGCGTTGTATAGTATGTATACCGACATGTAAGTTCATCAGGTCGTATTGCGGTGGCGTTGGCGTTGGGACAAGAGTTTTGTTCTTTATTGGTGTTCCAGCGGCGCGGACTCCAAGTCAGACTCGGAGGAAATCTCGCCATAGCCATGCTCAAGCCGTGCTCGTCGTCAGGTGATATCAAGTCTTTACCAGTTTCAACTTCACGGTTGGGTCAGGAGAACAACATCTGACCTGGTCCAACTCATGACCCGGGACCCGACCCGAGTCTAAATCGGGATTGTCCCTAAGCTGCGGCCCGGCAGCGGGTTGCGGTGCGCGCTTCCAGGATCAACTTTTCTTTTCATCAAGAATAGGCAAATGGGCTACCAAACTCGTTTTATGTGCGTGGGCGATGCCGCCGTGGGTTCTCTTGCCGGCACATTCCACGCAAATGTGATCTCCCGCCTGCCAACACGTGTACTAGAAGCGTCGCATCATGTCACCCCGAGAGTGCTGCAGCCCAGCCTGCCCGTGCGGGGCTGGCGGCGATAATGCTCCACCCACCTCACCTTTGGCCTGCTAACTTCTTCTCCTGCACCGTCTTTACAAGTTTTACCGCCCCCAATCTTTGGCACTACTATGTCGTGGAGCTTTAAATTTGCTCTCTTGCTTGGCTTGGCCACCGCGCCGGCGCTCGCTGCCCAGTCACAGTGCAGACTCGTTTTTTCGGCTGAAACCGTGCGACCCTCCCAGTAATTCCCACAGGCATAGCCCATCCCCCGTCCCATCACCTGCCAGCACGTCGACTCCTACGCCGACACCATTCGTCCCATTTGCTTACGGGAGCGTACCTATCCGTGGTGTCAACCTGTACGTACTATTTAGCGCTTAGCTGAGCCCATGCATTTGGAAACCTTCTGACTTTTGCTCCCAGTGGAGGCTGGTTTGTTCTTGAGGTGGGTGTGCCTTACTCCGCACTTTACCCTGTCTAGGCGCTCACTTGAGCGCGCCGATGCTAGCCGTGGATAACGCCAAGCATTTTTAACAATACGAATAACGATGCGATAATTGATGAATTCACGTTCGGCCAGATGCAAGAATACCAGGCCGCACTGAACGTGCTTGTGCAGCATGGGATACTTGGCTTACGGAGGAAGACTTCATTGCGATTGCAGCAGCAGGGCTCACGCATGTCCGGTGAGTCCATATATCCTCTAGCCACGCATGTAAGTACTTACTGTCTTTCGCTTCTGGTGATCCCAATCCGATGGGTTTAGTATCCCCGTCGGGTATTGGTCTGTTCCGAGCAACAGTTCCGTCTCACCATATATACCCGGCGCGTGGCCATACATCCAGCGTGCGGTGACCTGGGCACGGACGCATGGCCTGCACACCATCATTGACCTTCATGGTGCGCCCGGTTCGCAAAACGGGTATGATAACTCCGGGCAGCGCACCAGCTCGCCGCAGTGGGCGCTCGATCCCGCGAACGTGGATGCAACTCTCGCGATTATCCAGGTGCTCGCCTCGCAACTGGGACCAATGGTAGATGCAATTGAGTTACTGAACGAGGTCGCTGGGTTTTTAGGGTCAGCATGGGACTCGGCCGTGCGGGACTATTGGACGAGGGGGTATGAGGTTGTGAGGCAGGCTGCGGGTAACAATGTCGTTGTGGTCATTGGGGATGCCTTCGAAGGTGTTGACGTAGTGTCTTCGCCTCAAAGTATGTCTGCGCTTTACAATTTGACGCATTCACCTGTGTAGAACTGGCAGGGTTTTTTCCTAGCCCGAAGAGCAACAAAGTGATGATGGATTACGTATGTCGGACATCATTTGGTTTTATCACTTGCACTAATACCAGATTTCAGCATGAATATCAAATCTTCAGCGACCCAGAGCTGCCCGTACTGAGGATCAACACATACAATTTGTTTGTCAGAGTACTCTCCCAACTCTCGCAACTTTTGCGTCCAATAACATGTGGACTGTGTCCGGAGAATGGTCAACTGCGATCACTGATTGTGCGCTATGGCTGAATGGGCGGGGCGTTGGGGCTAGATGGGACGGCTCTATCGAGGGTGGCGGCACCATATTTGGCTCCTGTGATGGCTTCACAGGGAATTGGACGACATTTTCCCAGAATTATACAACCTTATGCGGAAGTGAGTCTACAGATCAGATAGAATTTGTTTTTCTAGAAGAACCCAAATCATGCAGGTATTGGGAAGTGCAAGCGGAACTTGGGGAGGCATACAAGGGTGGATTTACTGGACGTGGAAGGTACGACTTTGCTCGCCTCAGCGTAGTGAAATGCTTCAGACGACATTCACAGACGGAGAGTGCGGACGAATGGAGCTATCAGATGGGACTTGAGGGAGGCTGGATTCCACAAGACCCCTCGCAACGATTGTATCCCGGACTTTGTAATGGCTAATGGCGGAGACATGGCACTCAAATTTTGAAGGGTCTTACCTTGATACCATGATATATGGACTTCGTTCTGTACCTTCCTTGATTGTTGATCATCTCCACGCCACCCTAATATCCTTGCATGGCACATTGCTGCTCGATAATACATGACAACAGCTTGAGGGCAAAAGGTATGTCTAGACGGAGCCGCGGACATCATGTGTCAAGTAAGTTACCGGCGGGCAACGGGCTCCTGCGGCGAGTTGCCGCCGTGTTCAAATTTCAATGAAACGCCATGTTTTGAAGAACAACCCCTTTTAAGCTAATTGCGACTCGTACTACTACAGTAAGCGACGTTCCAATTCTCGAAAACCACTCAAGGTCGGGGTTCTGCCTGAGTCGTGAGCGCAAGAACCGCTTCGAAAAACAAAATCGCATGCTACGCAAATGAGGTCATTTTGCGCGTTGACGACCCAGTACTTAGCCCCGCTTTTTTTTTTGTATGGCTGACTGAGATGATCTAGTGTGATCACTTGAACGCAGGTGGAGCGAAGGGTGATTTTTGCGTCCGACGCCTCGTTTTGGCTCTCCCACAGTCTCTCCGACTCTCTCGATATTGTATGATTGACTTTGCTTCACTCCTGCAGCCTCGGTGCCAGTGGGACGCTCAGCCCGCAAATCTTTCCGTCATCGGAGCCGATAGCTTTTAAAGTCCTCGGCGAACGTTATTAGCACTCGGTCTTCTGATAACTTACAATATGCAGATGTTACGTTCCCATGTCAGCACACGACTTCACGTTCCGAGGATTTCCCCATTCACGCACGCTCCAAGAGTTTCCCCATTCACACTCCAAGGGTTCTCCCGATTTTTCCAGAGACGCCACAAGACTCTTCACACCCAAGTTATGAATCTCAACCCTTTTGTCTTGTCCCCCAGAATCCCGCGCACGTTGTCGTAATGGGCGCGAGTCGAAATTGCTTAAAAGGTCCAAACTATGAGCCGGTATGGCATCGACCCACGATTTCTCTGCCTCTGGACAGTTGTCGCGCCACATCATTCCTTCCTGTTGACGTCACTCTTTTGACGGTTTCGCTCTTTACTTTCTGAACGAGTCATAATCCAGTCCCAACTCAAGGACTCAAGCAAAACTATGGCTCCCAACACCATCTTCTATGCGGCCGGCGTGCTCGCCTGGACGAGTCTCGTTTCCGCTCACATTGGTAGGCCCTTTTGCTGAGTGAGCGTAACATCATCCCACCCTGATATCCGAACCAACAGCAATATGGCACCCCTCCATGTGGGGCTTTAACCAATCTAGTTTCCCCAACAACCGTCCACAGGACCCGCTAATGAACTTACCTTTCGATGACTGGTGGTTCCATGGTCACCTCAAGTACCCCCCTCACCCGGATGACATCATGCAATTGCCTGTGGGAGAGAATGCCACGGTTCAGTTATCTTGCGACAAGGACGCGACCACATATTGGGAATCTGGTCCCGGTGGTGACCAGCAATCTACGGAGCATCCGGACAGTCCGTGCCCTGGAGCCCCGACGAGTGAGTTTCATACTAACGGAATCAACGACCTCGGCGGTTGTGCGTTGGCCGTAGCCTACAAGTCAGACGTCAATGAAGTACAGCCAGAGGACTTCGTCGTATTCAGCGTGAACCACCAATGCGTGTGGAACCTTCACACGGATTTCTCGATCCCAGCAGATATGCCCCCGTGCCCCAACGGCAAATGCATCTGCATGTGGAATTGGATACACCTGCCTGACTCGGGCTCCGAGCAAAGTTGGTTCATCTGTCATCTCGGAAAAGATCTAGCACACTAACCGATGAGTAGTGTATTTCAACGGCTTCCAGTGCAACTTCGAGAACGCCAACTCGAAAAAGACGGTGGGGCCTTCCCAAGTTGCACGCCGGTACGTATCCTGCTGCGATGGTTTTCGTCTTCACGATCCTTATCTATCTTGAACGCACAGTTGTGGCCCAGAAGAGGCGAACAATTACACCTGGAATTATTCAAACTGCACATATGGACCGAAGCAGCCGCTCTATTGGCTTCAGGCGGAGCGCAATAACATGTTTGAGGGCTACTATTCACCTCCGTTGTTGAATGACTTGTACAACTACCGGGACGGCGCGCAAAACGACATTTTTGTAGGCGACTACAACACGACCACCCCGACTCCGAGCCCGTCGAGTGGAAAGCATGCGAGTCGTGACATGGTGCACGCCGAAGAACAAATTGAGCGTCGCGCCTGGGGTGCTCACCACCGCCGCTCCGTTGACAACCACCACGCCTAAGCGCGTGTGGCTTGAGGGTGTTTTTTGCTACTGCTTTTACTGTACCACCTGTTTTTTCTTCGTTCATTTCTCAACTGCCCATTTACCTTTGCATCTTGCCTTGGCCACGCCTAGTGCGCATACCCTAACACCGCAAGCGGCGAGTAGCTGCCCGGTAGCACGCACGCGCCCCGCGCTTTTTCTTCCCATACCCCTAGCTTGTAGATGCAAGCGACGACTAAGCGATGTCGTCACCATTGTTATTGTCGTGGCTTTCTTTCACGCAATACATTGTTCTCGTGAACGTGAACAGCCCCGATCGTGAAAGACATTCAAACATTCAGGGTATGATACTAACATCATCCAGCGTCAGCAGAATACAAAGTGCATTCTCTCACTGCTTCATCCATGTGTCGTCATCTGATGCTAGCTAAGACCTGGTTATTGCGAACGTAATCCGAAGTGCTGTCGTGTTCTTATTTTTGTCCCCATCCATCGTACCCTCCACACCCGCCAGTTCGTCCTCCGCAACCTCTCCTGCTCTTCCTCGCTGTCCACCGTCCTTGTCATCACCATCACCACAAGCGCCGTTCTTTTCTCCGAGGTAGCAGACGCGGCCTGCGCGGCCTTGGCGACGCGCTCGCCGCGCCTGGAAAGGAAGTTCTTGGAGAGCTTTGCGTTGCGCACATTGGGATTGGTGCGGTCGGATCAGGTAGGAAGGAAGGGGGGATGGATGCGGACCCCAGTCAGGTAATGATGAGAGCTTTCATTCTTCTTGCCTCAAAGTTTAAACGTTCAAATCCGACGCTGTGGAAGCGCGGTCCGCGTCGCCTACCCCACCCTGTTATCTCCGACCTCAACGGCCTCAACCATCATCTGCATTATTTGTGCAGTGCCCGTATTTCTCATCAAGGTTGTGTTTGTCTGAACAGGGTGCCATTGGATACCTGAATATTGGACCATTATACATCAGTGGCGAGCCTGTTGCCCCAAGTGTTGCCTAGTAACTCATGTTAAGAGCTTACAGAGGCGGAGCTAGTATCTCCGTCCGGCTTTGCTACATATCATCATGTTGATACCCCAAACGTACGCCAAAGTGATCGCACAGTGGCAGCAGTGCAGCACCGTGCGCAACCTCCTCCTCGTACAGCTAGCATTATCATTACTGTAGTGTAGATGCGAGAACAGAGATGTTGTCTTCGAGGGAAGTGAAGGGAGAGTATCGGAAACGACAGTTACTGTGGGGCCTCTAAGCGAAAGTTTATTCGCCAAAAATCGATCCGGGTTCAAGCCGACGGCTGAGCTACGCAAGAAGCCACCAGAACTTGGTGCAAGTTACACGATATTGAGCCCGATCAAGAATGTCCTTCCTCCTAACTGATCCGTATATTCTTTTTTGTCCTCCGAAATGAGCCGTTTTGTGAGTTGACGACATTATATTGTGGAGAGCAAGGTGGCGAGGGTGCAGCTGAGCTAATCTGGAAGTCACTTGAGGTCAAGTGCGGTGCCGGTTTGCTCCGGATTCATAGGACGTGAGCAGAGGTCATGGCGTCCAACGCATTTGTTCTGGCCCCCTAACGGACTCCCAACTGCTGTATGGCTGACTTGGCTTTACTCTTGCCTCGGGGACACCTCTCCGTCATGGCAGTCGATCGCCTCTAAACCCCTGGGCAGACATTATTGGTACTGATGGTTTTTCATGCAGATGTTTGCGTTACCATGTCAGCCCACGATCCAAGGATTCAATTATTCAAAGATGGCCGTCGGGCCCTTTACAACAATTTGTGAATCTCGACCTCTGTTCCCCGAATTCCGCACTTGATGTCGCTATGGTGGCTAGTAGATACTGCTTAAAAGGCCCAAACTAGGAGCTGGTTTGGCATCAACACGTATTTTCTCTGCCTCTACAGCAGCTGGACAGTTCTTGCACCATATCATTCCTTTCTGTCGACGTCACTCTTTTGACGGTTTCGCTCTTTACTTTCTGAACGAGTCATAATCCAGTCCCAACCCAAGGACTCAAGCAAAACTATGGCTCCCAACACCATCTTCTATGCGGTCGGCGTGCTCGCCTGGACGAGCCTCGTTTCCGCTCACATTGGTAAGCCCTTTTGCTGAGTGAGCGCGACATCATCCCACCCTGATATCCGAACCAACAGCAATATGGCATCCCTCCATGTGGGGCTTTAACCAATCTAGTTTCCCCACCAACCGTCCACAGGACCCGCTAATGGAGTTACCTTTCGATAAGTGGTGGTTCCATGGTCACCTCGAATACCCCCCTCACCCGGATGACATCATGCAATTGCCTGTGGGGGAGAATACCACGGTTCAGTTATCTTGCGACAAGGACGCGACCACATATTGGGAATCTGGTCCCGGTGGTGACCAGCAATCTACGGAGCATCCGGACAGTCCGTGCCCCGGAGCCCCGACGAGTGAATTTCATACTAACGGAATCAACGACCTCGGCGGTTGTGCGTTGGCCGTAGCCTACAAGTCAGACGTCATGAAGTACAGCCAGAGGACTTTGTCGTATTCAGCGTGAACCACCAATGCGTGTGGAACCTTCACACGAATTTCTCGGTCCCAGCAGATATGCCCCCGTGCCCCAACGGTAAATGCATCTGCATGTGGAATTGGATACACCTGCCTGACTCGGGCTCCGAGCAAAGTTGGTTCATCTGTCATTTCGGAAAAGATCTAGCGCACTAATCGATGAGCAGTGTATTTCAACGGCTTCCAGTGCAACTTCGAGAACGCCAACTCGAATAAGACGGTGGGGCCTTCCCAAGTTGCACGCCGGTACGTATTCTGCTGCAATGTTTTTGTTTTCACGATCCTTATCTATCTTGAACGCACAGTTGTGGCCCAGAAGAGGCGAACAATTACACCTGGAATTATTCGAACTGCACATATGGACCGAAGCAGCCGCTCTATTGGCTTCAGGCGGAGCGCAACAACATGTTTGAGGGCTACTATTCACCTCCGTTGTTGAATGATTGTACAACTACCGGGACGGCGCGCAAAACGATATTTTTGTAGGCGACTATAACACGACCACCTCAACCCCGACCCCGTTGAGTAATTCGACTGCGCCTACATCAGCACCTGCATCAAATTCGACAGTACCTGCTTCAAATTCGACAACATCTGCATTAAATCCAACAGCATCTGCATCAGATTCTACCGTCCCGACAGGTCAACCTAGCCAAACCCCATCCTCGTCTTTGTCATCGCAGGGACCCCAGCCATCTTCCGGTACATCGAGCCCCGTGGCACAACCCTCCGTATCTACGATCGAAGCTTTAGAAGCCCAGGCACCAGCTCGGGGACGAAATCGCTTGGGGGTTCCCGACGGCCCGAGCCTACTTTCACGTCATTTGCTTCGCAGGCAACACCACAGAACGCGGTGCAAGCTGATGTCTCTATAGGGTCTGATCCTGATGATGCCCCTTGCACCTACTCAGACGACAGCATGCCCGCGCCTTCCCAACTCCCCTCGTCTCTCTCGTCTCTGCCTCCGCTGGATACCCAGACGCTTCGCCCGAGAGTACATCTGACCCCACGGGGCAACCTGATTCCCCTTCTCCTACTCCTACAGATGGCTCAGATCCTGACGATGATGCCCCGTGCACCTACTCAGATGACAGCATGCCCACGCCTTCAAGTTCCGACCCTTCCCAACTCTCCCCCTCGTCTTCTTCGCCTTCACTGGTGACCCAGACCCCCGCGGCCGATAATAGCACAAGTACACCGGACCCCGCCGCGCAGTCCCCGACAGGTGCGAACGACCCTGCTTCCCTGAACACCGGCACCAGCACAGACTCGGGCACGGGCATGCCAATGCCAACGGGGACGGCAGGAACGGACTCGGGCTCGGATGGCTCTAACGGGAACGGGACCAACGTGTAAGCCGACACCTACCGCTGCCCCTGCCGCTGCTCTGCTAACCCACTCTTATTTTTGTTTGTTTTCACGCACCCGTTAGCAAACGGCGGCCCGGGAAAAGCGAACAAGCTGTACGCCGCCGCGCCTGGGGCGCTCACCACCGCCGCGCGGGTCAACCTAGCCAACCTCCTTCCTCCGCTTTGCCCGAGAGCACATCGGACCCTGCGGGGCAACCTGATTCCCCTACTCCTACATTTTTCGATTCCCCTACTCCTACAAATTCCGATTCCCCTACTCCCACAGATCCTGATTCACCTACTCCTACATTTTTCGATTCCCCTACTCCTACAAATTCCGATTCCCCCACTCCCACAGATTCCGGTTCACCTACTCCTACATTTTTCGATTCCCCTACTCGTACAGATCCCGATCCCCCTACTCCTACACCTACAGATGGGTCTGATCCTGGCGGCGATGCCCCATGCACTCACTCAGGGGACAGCAGCATGATGCCTATGCCTACGCGTTCAGGTTCCGACTCGGACCCTTCCCAACTCTCCCCCTCGTCTTCTTCGCCTTTGTCTCCGCTGGTGACCCCGACCGCTGCGGCCGATAGCAGTACAAGTACAAGTACACCGGACCCCGCTGCGCAGTCCCCGACAGATTCGAACGACCCTGCTGCCCTGAACACCGGCACCGGTACAGACTCGGGCGCGGGCATGCCAATGCCAACTGGAACGGCAGGATACTCGAACTCGAGCTCGGACTCCGATGGCTCCAACGGTAACGGGACCAACCCGTAAGCCATACCTACTACTGCTACTGCCCTGCTAACGCACTCTTCCCTTTTTTTTTACGCACTTGTTAGCAAACGACAGCCCGGGAAAAACGGACGACTGCGGCGTACAGTGTACGCCGCGCCTGGGGCGCGATCCACCGCCGCTCTGTTGGCAACCACCATCACTAAGCGCGAGCTGCTTGGGTGGGGTTGCTGAAACCTTCTCTTTATCATTATATCTTACCTTCCTTACATCACTATCACATCTTACCTGTACTACGCCTAGTGCGCGTACCCAATACCGCAAGCCGCGCATGGCTGCCCGGCGCATGCACATGTTTCCTACCATACCCAACGTTGCAGATGCACGCATAGTCGTCACCGTGCTTACAGTATCACAAATATAAATTGTACAGTCTGTCATTGATCTCGTGTGAACTGTCCGATCGTAGTAGACATCCATCCTCATATTCAGGGTATATATTACAAAATCATCCTGCGTCAACAAGAAATACAAATGAGTCCATGTCCATGCGCATTCCGCGTCATGCATGCGTCATTATCTGACGCTAGCTGACATCCTCTATCAAGTCCTCTATGAACCGGCTATCGCGATTCTGAAAGTATTCCAAATTGCTACGTGCTGGACGTAAACGTGGCACCTCCGCACTGTCAGGCGCTGCTGTGGTCGTGTTCTTGTCCTTATCGTCTTGATCCGTATTCGGGCTCTTCTCTTTCTCTCCATCAGAGGTGCTCACCGCACCCGCCGGCTTGTCCTCAGCAACATCTCCTGTTCTTCCTTGCAGACCATCGTCCTTGATGTCATCGCCCGAGGTGTCCCTCTTCGTCTCCTCCGAAGTTGCGGACTGCGCGGCCTTGGCGGCGGCACGCTCGCCGCGCGTGGCAAGGAATTCTCGAGGAGTCGGGCGTTGCGCACGTTGGCGCGGTAGGAAGCGAGGAGGATAGCGCCGGCGCCAGGCATTAGTCCAATAGTGGTGGAAATGGCTAGGTTAAGGATCATGCGCCGCGTGAGAGCCCGCGGGATCCTACAGGTTGGGCAGGGGGAGAGAGAGAAATGATCAATGGTGAGGTGTCATGTGAAAAATGGTGAGATCATGACGTGGATGGAAAAGAAGAGTACGTACTTTGCTTTACGAGCTTGGTGCACGACGAAGACATAGCCGAGCGCTGGAGTCAACGCATCTCCTACGATGGGTACGACAGCTAGAGCGCGCCAGAAAACATGAGTGCGCGGGCGCACGCCGGGTAGGAGTGTGGTGTAGGGGTGGGGAAGAGCGTACCGATGATAAATGTCCAGCCGAATCGAGCTCCACACACTGGCAATTTGAAACGCTTATCGAGAAGCGTCGCACGGCGCTTCACAGATTGCAGAATGGCCGCGTCTCTCTCGGACAGCCAGGTGGCAGGTCACGCTACATGTTATGTGGGCAAGGTCGAGTCAGCTCAGCTCAGCTCAGCTCAGCTCAGCATTGCGGGGAAGGGGGTTGGAGTGGGAAGAAATAGAAGAGAAAATTATTACGAAACGAACGAACCTTCCGGCGATCCGCGTGCTCGTCCTCACGTGCTCTGGTACATATTCGTCTTGCTCGTAGGCGGTATCAGCAGCGGCGTACCGTCGAACATCAGGGTCTGGGGCAAAGAGCCTCTTTCCAGCTCTGCTGATCGCGTTTGGCATGGGAGGGGAGTGGGTGGCAGCAGGGGATGACGTTGCGCCAAGGGTGCAAGTGGGCGGCAAGTTAAGTGCCTAACGATTAGCGATCCAGTACTTGTACTAATGCCCGCATTTGGTGTGGTAATGCACGTCGGGGGGCACGACAGCTTGGCGTCGAATGAATAGCGCATGTGGCCGCAACGGGAAATGCCCCCCGTTTTGATGGGCGCAACTCATCACGGGCGCCCTTGACTTTATATGGAAGTCACTTGACGGCCCCGGCCCCGGCCCCGGCACCGAACATCGGTTCCTCGCACCGGACCGCCTCACCGGGAGCTCGGCTGTCCTCTCGACCCGCAAGACCGTTGTTCATCATCACAATCAATTCGCTCACCGTTTCAGATACATCCATGGCAGAACTCTCCAACAATCCGTTCATCGACCACACCGCCAGTGCCCTCTCACGCTTTCCAAATATCAACGCCGTCTCTTCCACCCCCACTGGACCCTCTGCCCCGCAATACTCCACAGGCTATCCGCAGCAACAACAGCTATCCTCCCCGGGATATGCAGCAACAAGTCCTACAGGGTACAACACCCAACAGTACTTCCAACAGCAATCACAATGGCCGCAACAACAACAGCAGCAGCAGCAGCAGCAGTATCAACCACAGCCGCAGGCACCGTATTCCCCACCGAATTTCCAATCTTCTGGCAGTTTCGGACAACAGTTCGTCGGCCCCGTCAACCCTCTCGCCACAGGCTACCCACAATTACAAATGCAGGGCCAATACTCTGACTATCCGACGCAACAAGCAGCTGCCAGCTACAGCTATCAACAGCCCCAGCCAACTGGCGGCTACGGCTACCCCCCGCAGCAGCAGCAGCAGCAGCAACAACTGCTCGCCCAATTTGATCCGTACGCAAATTTCGGACAGCCACTCTCTCCGCCGCCCGGCAGCAGCGCCGGCTCCTCGATGGTCCCCATAACCAACGGCGCTGTCGGCGCGCCGCCACCTGGCGTGCAGCACCCGCGCGTATTTATCCATACGCACAAGGCCGAGCTCGAGGCGTGGGACCCGCCGACGTGGAGGCAGGTACAGAGCGTATTCGAGGCGCTCAAGACCGCGTGGGAGACACGCAAGCGCGCCGCCGAGGCGCAGGTGCGCGCCCTCGGTGGTACCGTTGGTGCCCCTCCCTCCGGTGCCTCCGGAACTGGCTTTTTTGGCGGTGCGTATGGCGCGTATGGCGGGGGATACCCGACACCGCAGGCGCAAGAGGTCGATCGGTTGAACGCGGTACCGACCTCCCTCCGCTCTGATCCGTCCATCTGACGCCCATTTGCAGCTAATTAAGGAAGCCAACTCCAACATCGGTGCGTTATTCTTTGTTCCGTGACTGGAAATACGTCAGATTGAGACCCTGGCGTTAGACATCGTTGCTGCTGGCGCCCTACAGATGTCAGAGGTGTTCGTTGGCTACCGACATTCAGGCGACATCGCTAGCAAGCGTCGCGTGCGGGAATCGTGCAATGCTGCCCTTTCGGGCTTACCAGAGTATCCGCCAGCTACATTGCAATAATAATGCTATATCCGAGGCACGGGTCGGAATACATAATGCGTAACGTAGGGGATTTTCACAGGTGTTTTCTCCATCTGATCTGGATCTGGTATTGTAGTTCCACTGTATGTTGTAGATTTGTGATCCACTGTAATCGTAAAGCGTATGTGTACACATCAGGTCATCAGGAAGCCGCGGGTCTGCAAGTCCGAACAACCAAGCCACGACCAGCATGCAACAAACCCTCCGATGCACCGGCTATGGGATGTAGTCTTCGCGAATGGGGATACGAGTGGCCACGGCGTACTATGATACACGTACACGCGTCACCCCTGTGTCCACGTCACTGGCGGGCGACTCTTGGAGCGGGAAGTAGTCCCATAATGCCGAACGCGAGTGCATATAATCCGGATCCTACGCAATTCAAACAGAAAAAGCAAAAAAGTTGAGAATCCACACACGTGAAGACGTGAAGAGAAGAGAAGAGAGGAATGGAATGGAATGGAAGACCACCACAATACGACAACGACACAAGGCAACGGAGGGGAATAAGACTGTAGTGCTGTTCACGCACCTGCAATGACGCCCAATACGTATCCCATACCGGAGTACCGTCCAAGCACGCCGCAGAGCGCCGCCCAACCCGAGATGGTCGATATCGTCAGGACCTACAGTACAGCAACGCGGGACAAATCATCAGCCGCGAGAATTCCGGAGGAAATAAGGAGTGGGGCAGGCACGCGCGCGCAAAAAAAAAAAAAAAGCAAACGCACCGGAATGACAGATGACAGTTCTCCGGATTGTCTCCACGACCGATACTGACCCATATGATATGTTAGGAAGGGACCAAAACAGGGGTGAGGGGAAAGGGGAAGGGGTAAGTTAGTCGCCATCGCAACGGCGTGTACAGTACATTGTATGACAGTATTTGCCGGATAGAAATCGCGCACGCACGTTTGGGGGGATGCCCTTGATCACTGGTATCAAGAGAATATACAAGAACAAGGCGACGGTCAAGAGACCCGAGAATGCTGAGAGGCCAACCAAGGGTCTGGGACGGAATGAGCAGAGTGATCGAAGTCACGGAAGTTGTTCCAAAAGAAAACAAACGAACCGGGCAAGGGGGGCAGCATCTGCCCAAATCCGGGCGAGTACAGACGGGGTGTGCAACCAGTAGGTAGTAGCAGCTCCCGGGAGTACGAAACGAAGCTGGCGGGAGAGGTGTCCGGAAGGCATAGATAGATAGGGCGGGTTCAAGGTGAGATCAAGCTGGGGCCCACCCACGGGTTGCGGGCGGTCAAGAGCGTAATCACATGTTCACCGCACTACCCTCGGCTCGGCATCACTTTACTCATATTCGACGCGTGACCTTTCCGTGGCTAGGCTTGTACATCTCAATCATCTATCTAATAGTTTGTCCCCGTTTAAACCACCAAAGTAACCAGAATACTCGTCAGGCCTACTGCGATCATTATACCAGCAATGACTCCAGATGATATGTCTCGGGCAACCGAATTCGCTTTTACGGACTGGCTCGGTGACGCACTACTCGACGACTTCGCTGCCTCCGACTTGTGACTGGCAGACACATAACTAGACGAGGTAGCGGAGTTGGTGGTCGCTGCCATGGAACCCGAAGATGTCTCGGGATTGACTGCAGCGACGCCAGGAGAAACACTTGTGGAGCTGCTAGGCGTATCAGAATGAAGCCAACATACACAAAATGGGTGCTTCCTACGTCGCTGAGCCGGAAGCGCTCGATTCCTTGCCCTCCTTGACGTCATGGTTGACGCAACTAGGTTGGAACAAGTCGTGAATAAAAAGCCAGAAAGGCAACCTACACCACCATACCTTGAGTCGCCCCCATCTTGAACAGTTGCAGGCGCAGAATACACTTGCTGGCCATGGCCATCCTTCAAGGACACGGTGCTTTTCATACATGTGTGAGTACATCGGGTGCAAATCATTGCGCAGTTTGTGCATACAATCCTGTGCCAACGGGCAGGGTGACCTTTTCCCAGGTATAGCTAGTACCTTCTTGCGGAGGGAACTGCTTAAGCTACATCAAGGAGATATCAATTAATGCGAAAACGGCGCAGTACAAGAGGCCTACGGCGCTTGCGCTGGGCTGGCCCGCTGATTGAAGATTGGTGAGCGTCATGTACAGAGTAAGGTGGCCACAAGAAAGTCAAACCAGGTATAAGGGAGAGATAGTATGGAGGCGAGGAACTCTCTGGAGACCATGTAATCTGTAAGGGTTCTAGACAGCGAATCAATACGTAAACGGCGGCGGTATGGATAAATGCGCACCACAGACAACTGGGGCCGTTCTGCAGGAAAATGATTAAACCAGCCCGGCATGTTGAGTGAAGTCACTCACGGTGTGTTGACTGTAAGTGCAGACACGAGGGGAATAGAAACGGCGAGGATGACGAAAGTGTTCATGGCGGATTAAAATTGTGATAGAGAAGGGTCGTTAAAAGACGTCTAAGGTAGGATAAAAATGCAGGAGCGAAGGACGGGAGTAGAAGGTTGGGTTAAGGAATAAGCGTAGATGAATGCCTTTCTCCTCCAACTTAATCGCGGGTGGTGAAGCGGAGTTCGGTGCTGGGGTGCCGATACGTTGGAATTCGAACCAGGAAGCAACAATGAGAGTGGATATTGGGCAGTTGTAGCACTATAAGTACAATGCAGTAAATAAAACAGTATCTCGTAAATATAAAATCAGCACTCGGTCCAGGTCTCGAGAGCAATGTAGGCAGCGACTGACGAACACATTATAATAACCCTCCGAACCCTCTAGTCGAGTCCAAGCACCTCCACAACGACATTGACTGTCATGATCACTACGTAAAAGCAGATGAGGAACACCCCCACTTGCGTGGGAGGAAATAACCGTTCAAGGGAACGAATATCATGGTCGTGATGAGGAGCGAGAGTAGCCCCACTGTGCTCACGAGCAAGGTAGTGGAAAAGTGTAGCCTGTAGGGTTCGGCGGTGGTGTGGATGACATATGAGCCAGAAATCCAACGCCCAACAATATATTGAGCATTGGCCCGCCAAAGCAAGCCGAGAAACCCATGATAGGGGCAAATGCCTGGTCAACCTGAGGATGAGGACAAAATATTCAAAGAGCAGGTGAGAAAAATACGCACAGCCACGCTCATATTAGCCACCAAGTCAGCAATCGAGTTTCCGGCGGCAAAAATCGTCAGGCCAATGATCGCGTCTGACAGCCCAAAAATAAAGCCGAAGGTCTAACCGACATTCATTTATACCTCATATTGACAGGTTCGCTTTACTTACCTGCAGAATGTTGACGACTTCATCTGCAATGGCCATGATCCAAACAACCGCGACAAGAAAACCCATCGAGCAGCGGACTAGAAGCCACCCCTGATGATCTCCCTTGTTGGCAAAGAGCGCCACAGATATCCCAGCTGCTAAACCCGCCAACCCTATCCCGAGCAGGAGCCATCGCTCATACGCAAAACCCTCTGTACAAGGTGTTAGACTTTTTTCACTTCAGAACAAAAATCCGAGACATATCGACGTACTGAAAAGTACGCCAGTGCAGAACAATGGACCAAAAGCGCACTGAGCCGCCATAAGCCACTTGTTAAACTTCAATTCATGCATCTCCCCCAACACCACCTCTTCAGCTGCGAGGGCGCGTTCGATTCCATCTTCATCAAAGCTGGTAAGTGTATTAACCGTACTTGGGGCTTTTTCATAGCGGAAGCCAAGGCTGTCGTACGGTCGCACCACAACGGGAAGGGTGATGGTCAACGCGAACACCGCCGGGGCAGCGAAGACAGCGGCGAATTTCCAAGTAAACTCTTTGTTTTGAATTCGTGCATCGTAGGGAAAAGGATGTGGGACGTGTGCGTGAGAGCGAGACATACACTTTGGCGGCGTGTTGCAACCATGTGATGTGTGACGTCGTCATCAGTATCGGAACGTGGAGATGCAGGTGTGTGAGAAATTTCGGGAATCCGTGGCTCAGCGTCACTGTCAATGAAAATGAGAGGAGGTTCCGGTAAGGGAGAGCCCTGATCAGGGGCGGGAAGAGGCGCTGGAGGCAATGGGCTCAACGGGACGTCAGACGAAGCATCTGATGTATGCACGCTTCCGCTACGCATGGAACTATGCGAGCGCGACCGTGAACGGCCAAAGCCATGATAGTGTCCGCCGGAGTACGGTGTTAGCAGAGGTTCGAAAGTGCCCAGCGACGAGACGGCAGCATCTTGCTGCAATGACGAAATCACGCTTCGAAATTCAAGCGCGCCGACTAGGGAAAAGGATGGCATCGTTATCAGGCGCGGGGATCGTGATGGGGACCTTGATCCGGCTGGTGGGTCTTGAGGGTGTTGATACGAAGGCTGCGCAGGCAAATCGAGGCGTGGCAACAATGACAAGCGTGGTTGGCCAGCTCCAGGGAATAACAACGGAACACTGGAGGGCGAGCGTGATGCTAGACGCTATGAGAGACTGAGTCACGGATAGAACAACAGCGCTCACGTTCATCCCGATAGGGCTCGTGGTCCCGGTAAGGCTGCACGCCCTCATCATACTCGCTTCGTATTCGAGCCTCCAGAAGGTGCTTCTTCTCACGCCTGTGCTCCCACCAGCTGCCCACAATCACAGTGAATACGTACGCCAAGTACAACACGACGAGGAGGGCCGCCTCCCAAGCATATATCCACCCGTCATAAAGAATGAAAAGTAGCGCAGTGACGGCAACGGTGAAAAATGTGACGTCCCGTAAGAATGGGCCTCGATTGACTCGAAAAGGTTTGATGATACACATGGAACCCACGACGCAGGAGACAATGAAGGACGCCGCGCCCAAAAGTTCCCCTATGGCCAAACTTCCCGCATTTGTACGCAGGGCAGCAAACGTCGCAAAAACGTCCGGGCTGCCATTGCCAAGCGCAAGGAAAGTGACGCCTGCAACATGTTCATCTAGGTTGAGCAGTTGTGCGATCGTTGCTAAATTAGGGCAAAAGAAGTCTGAGGCACTAATGCCAAGGGTGGAAAACAGGAAACCGAGCCATAGCAGGAGACCAAGGAATACAAATGGCCGAGCGGTTGGACTGGCGCAGAAATAATATTGCAGGTACGGGATGGAAAGGAAGGTGTCTGATGTCGGACATGTGTCATACACAAGCTCGCATTGATCTTCGACAGGAACGGCTATTGGTTCGCACTGAAGCAAAGTTGAGGATGGAAGTGTGCCATCAGTGAATTTGGTCACATACCTCGCGAGGGCCTTCATAATAGGTGTCATATTGCCTGTTCACCAGGAGACCAGGCAAGGTCCGCTTAGAAAAATGGGGGTTGGAAAATAAAAGTGCGTGGCTGCGATGTATTCGACTGTGCGAGCCTTGCGACCACAAGACGGCGTTGAGAACCAATAGGGCAACGAACGCGACTTTGACTGTGACGTACGACCCCATTTGAGGCTTCGGCTATCGTTGGGGCATGGACTCAGCGCCGTGGCTGCAATTACATATACCGTGAGAGTGTTACGCCAGCACATCTCAAGTCACGTGAAGCCAACACGTGGAATCGGAGCGGAGCTGCGGAAGTAGTGGAATTTGATGTGGTTGAGTGGAGGGTTTAGTTGACTGAAGGTACAGAGCGAGGAAGGTAACTTCCCGCGGACATCTGTGTCGCATCGCCCAAGGCATCGCCTGGAAGGTCTCTAGTTGGCTGTGTGATAGAAGGGGCTGTGCCGCCGTCTCAGCCAGGCAGCCTGTCACCGCCTGTGTGTACAGTACCTACAAATCCTAGTACTGCGCGCACTTCGCCAACCTACGTTCCTTCATCACTGTGACACTGTTTTTCGTTCTCACTTTATGTCTTCCTCCAGTCTAAGTGTATCAATTTCACAGTTTCAAGACCTCTTCGACGCTGCTCTAAGGGAATATGGCCAGAAGACAGGAAAGGACATTGTGACAGACCCACTTACCGCCAAGCTCCTACGCTGCAACTCTTCTGATACAGTACCCGAAATTCTTCAAGAACAAGCTCATGCCTTTAACCAGTTTCGGAATGGAGATTGGAAGGTTCAGCTCATGAGACGACTCAAGCCCACTGTTGACATTCTTCTTGGGCTTTCTACCGGTGCATCTTTGGGGAGGGCATTGGTTTGGTAAGGCCAACCCAATCAACATATTCTCTGCAAAAAGTTCATCATCCATTCTGCAGAGATTCCCACCAGCGAAGGCAATATTTGCAGGCGTTGGTCTCCTACTCGCAGTATGTATCCCTTTGCCTGCTTACCTGCGTTTGTAGTCTGACACCCAATTTTTAAAGGCCGCTAAGGGAGTTAGCACCAGTTATGATGCACTGATTGAGCTTTTTGAATGTTTCGAACATTACCTTGGCCGTCTCAAAGTCCTCTCCGGTATCCCCTCTGCTGTGGGAGAAATAATGGTTCAACTGCTTGAAGTCCTTGCTCTGGCGACGCAGCAAATAAAACAGGGCCGATTCAGTGAGTTTGTCTTTGCTGATATATGTCACTTAGTTTAGTATGACACAGAGAAATTGGCCAAAAAGCTGATAGGAGAGAACGATATCGAAGCGGTGTTGCAGAGATTGGACCGACTCACTGTGGAGGAATCCCGAATGACTGCGACGCAAACCATGGAGGTCGTCTATGGTCTGTTCGACAACATGAATGTAGTCATGGATGGTATGGAAGCATCGCTTGACATTTCCTTCACAATGTGCTGAGTGTCCATCCTTTTAGATGGAAAGGCGTCAATAAATAATATCCGAGAGGCCCTTGGTATGACAAACTCGGATCGGTAAATGAGTATAGCTGACCACAGGTCAGTTGCGATGCAAAAGATATCAGATGATTTGAACAAAATTAAATGTACGTCTTATGGCGTAATCGAGATTAAAGGAGGCCGAGACTAAAATTACTTCAGGTGATCAATTGCGAGAAAAGATTCGGAGGTGGCTTTCTCCTCCGGATCCCTCAATTAACCACAACGCTGCATGTGCTGCCCATCACAATGGGACCGCTGCATGGTTCCTTGAAGGACCTATCTACAATGCATGGAAGGAGACAGGCTCTCTCCTATGGACTTGCGGGAATCGTACGGTTTACCATAGTCTCCTCATCCCCGCCGTTGATGATCTCTGGTTTCGTAGCGGGATCGGGCAAGACTGTTCTTTGGTAGGTGACACGTCAGCGAGCTGGTGTCGACACAGCTTAATAGAGCTTACATTCGTGACCAGTTCTTCGATTATAAAGGACATCGAGTCCATACGTGCAGCTGGATTAGCTTCAGTCGCCTATTATTACTTTGATTTCAAGGACACCGGAAAACAGGACCGTCGCGGACTTCTCTCCTCTCTTCTCACGCAGCTCTGTACTGGTCCCATCATTGTTTCGATATCCTATCAGACCTATACGAGACACACGAAAATGGGTCGCGACAACCCAGCGAGGTTGACCTGATCCTATGCCTCAAAAATGTTCTCGCACTCCCTGGCCATGGCAAAGTGTACATCATAGTGGATGCCATGGATGAAAGCCCCAATGACCCTGGAATACCCTCTTCACGTGAAATGGTCTTGCAGCTCATGCAGGAGCTTGTTGTTTTACATCATCCAGACATACGCCTCTGTATCACGAGTCGTCCCCAGGTGGATATCCGAATGGTTCTTGAGCCTTTGACATCTCACAGTGTCTCTCTCCACAATGAGGGAGGCCAACGGAGGGATATCGTCAACTACATCGAGTCGGTTGTTGAGTCAGACGCGAACATGCGGCGGAGGTGGAGAGCGGAGGACAGGCAACTGATCATCGATTCGCTGTCAAAAAATGCTAACGGGATGTAAGGCACACCATTAATATTTCGCACCCTGGTGGCTTACATCTCAACGCAGGTTCAGATGGGTAGTCTGTCAATTGGACAGACTGAGGCGCAGTTTTCCAGCAAGCTTACGGCGTGTCCTGAATGAATTACCGAGGACATTGGACGAAACATATGAGCGAATATTGCTCGAAATCGATGAGAAGAAGCAGGAGTATGCCATTCGACTTCTCCGGTGCCTGGCATTCTCTCGTCGGCCGCTGCGTGCCAAAGAGCTTGCAGAAGTTCTTGCGATTCAGTTTGACACAGCAACTCCCATGTTGGACACAAGTTTGCCCCCGGAGGATGCACATGAAGCCGTGCTTTCGGCATGTTCTACTTTAGTGACCACTGTCGGGCTCAATGACGTCGACTACGGTGACGACTACCTCTATCACTACCACTGCGAGAACCACGCCTCCCACATTGTTCAATTTTCCCACCACTCCGTAAAGGAGTTCTTGACCTCGGAACGCCTTGCCAAGTCAGACAAACGGGACCTTTCCCGGTTTTACATCTCTCCGAAGTCTGCCCACACGATCCTTGCACAGTCTTGCATCAGCACCCTACTCCAACCACATATTCACAACGGAGCCATCACCGACAGCTTTCCCCTTGCAGATTATGCCGCTCAAAACTGGTTCCACCATGCCCAGTGTGATGGTGTGGCGTCCCAGATACAGGGCGGGATGGAGCGCCTCTTTGACCCAGACAGAAAACATTTTTCAATGTGGATCTCGATACATGATAACGACATCGACTATCGCTGGCCTCAGGAATCACAGACGAAACCATCCCCGCTTTATTATGCGGCCCTCTGTGGTATCGGAAGCCTCGTAGAGCACCTCGTTATCACGCGTCGACAAGATCCGAATGGAAGTCATGGTAGACAGGGCACCCCATTACACGTGGCAGCAGTCTCTGGAAACACTGTAGTTGCACGACTTTTATTGGAACACACTGCGGACGTGGACGCCCGGGACATGAACACCATGACTCCACTTCAAGCAGCTGTGGGAAATGGAAATCTCGACATTGCGCAATTGTTGATCACCCATGGTGCAGATGTAAATTCCCTTGACCACCGGAGAGACTCGCCACTACACGAGACATTACGATCTGGCAAATTCGACGTTGCAGGACTTCTGGTCGAGAGCTGTGCGGACGTGAATGCCTGGAATATGTTCCACGTGACTCCGCTTCATGAAGCCGCAAGAAGTGGAAACCTCGAGATCGTCCAATTGTTCCTCGACCATGGTGCAGATGCAGACACCCTTGACCACCGGAGAGACTCGCCACTGCGCGAGGCATTACGATTCGGGAAATTCGAAGTTGTGGAAATTCTGGCCAAGAGTGGCGCGAACGTGAATGCCTCGGATATTAACAACGTGACTCCGCTTCATGAAGCCGCAGGAAGTGGAAAACTCGACATCGTACGATTACTGCTCAGCCATGGTGCCGATGTAAATCCCCTTGACCGCTGGAGAAACTCTCCATTACACGAGGCGTTACGATTTGGGAAATTCGAAGTCGTGGAAATTCTGGTCAAGAGTGGTGCGGACGTGAATATCCGGGATATTTACGACACGCCACCGCTTCATAAAGCGGCAGAAGTAGAAAACTTGACATCGTACGATTACTGCTCTGCCATGGTGCAGATGTAAACGCCCTGGACCGCCAGGGACGTTCTCCGTTGCGCAAGGCACTACGATTTCAAGCACTTGACGTTATGGAACTCCTACTGAAGCGCGGTGCGAATGTGAACGACCAAATTCACAACCCGACCCTATTTCATGAAGCTGTAAAAGTCGAAGTATCGACGCCCTGTTCAGCCATGGTGCCGATGTGAATTCCCTCGACTACTTTGGGAACTCTCCTCTGCACAAGGTATTACAGTCTCCAGTCAACGTCGCTGCGAATGTAAATATCTGGGACCGACACTTCATGCTACCACTCCGTGCATCGCAACAAGGAAATTATGCGACGGCGCAGCTCTTACTCGGACATGGTGCGGATGTGAATGCACGGGGACAGCGCCGCAAGACTCCGTTACACCTGTCATCGCTGGGGGGATCCCTCGACATATCACAGTTGTTAGTTGAGCATGGAGCAGATATCGATGCCCAAGATGACGAAGGTCGGACTCCATTTTCAATAGCATTGGAAAACGGGCACCGCAAGCTCGCGCACTTCCTGTCAAATGACCGTGTCGCAGAGCATGATCGTAGAGTTCGTGGTGAGTTATAATGTCTAAGGTATGTCCTGCCTACCTGTCCGCTTTTGTATATATGTCCCTGATATTGTTCATGACAGCGAGAGCTGGAGTTTATTTCGTCGTTGGGCATTGCGGTGCGACAAACATTGCGTCGGTTGCCATAGAACCATATGGATGTTATACTGTAGCATGACTAGGAGCTGTATCGAAACACTATTTGAACTTGAGCTTTCGTGAGTGTTGGTAAATTTCGGTCCGTGTGGATGAGTACAGTATGATCGTCGTATGAAGTCGCATGTTGGTGAAGTCTCGGGTTTGCCTCGCGCAAGTTCGCGAAATTTATCATTTTGGAGGGCTCGATGACCATCAAGCGACATTCGTAAATCTCATACCGCATGTTTGGGTCACACTCTATGCCCCAGCCTGAGCTGCGCCGAAAACCAACGGTACCTCTTTTGACTATACGTCGACGTACTGTAGTTGGGCTCTCGTTCATAGATGATCGTCGTAAAGGGACGTGATTCTCGCGTGGAGTCTTTGAGGTGTTGCGTACATACTGTCTGCACTGACGATCGAGTGCCTTGGCGGATTGCTCTTCCTCTCTGAGACTAATAGGGCAGACAATCTGTACAAACAACAGAACATAATAGATTTGCCAGTGAGACTAGACTTGGACTCGAGACTCGAGACTCGAGAACAGACGAGGCCTTGGACGAGGCCCATCATGTTATGGGCACTTCATCCAAGTCAACGGAAACGCAGATGGAGGGACCAGAAGATCACCCGGAACGAGTCATGGTGTTTGTTAAAGATGACTGTTACTGTGGTACCAGTCCTTTCACCAGAGTTCGTTGCTCAACTTTGACGCCCATAATTTAATATATGTTGACCGACAACCTCCATGTAGCCTTCGATAGCTCAGTTGGAAGAGCGTGGGACTGTAATTTGCAAACCTAGCCTCAGCGCTATCCCGAGGTCGCTGGTTCGAACCCGGCTCGAAGGATATTTTTCTTTTGTCCCCGCTGATCCCGATGATTATTAACGATCGACGATACGATCGAGCACGCAGGTAGTTATTCATCCAGTGCCACAATGTACTGTAAGTTCCGCAACAATAAATACAACAGGTCGAACCATTACATGCCTGAATTTTTGCTACTCTCTAAGGAGACAACAACACCCGCGGCTGTCAAAGCCCAATCCAGCTGCTCCTGCCGCCGGGATATGTAGCGTTGTCTGTCCAATCTTGACGACCCCAGTTCTACTTTGGAGCCCTCCCCTACTCGCTTCGTTACTTCCTTGGAGAGTTGGTCGCTAGAGACCACGAAGGGATTGTCGATCGCGTCGATTAGTGGGCTGGGCGGGACAAACGGCGTCGATGTCGCCGTCATAAAGGACCCGTACCCATCGACCCTAGGTAAGGGCCCCACTTTTGTCGGCGTCTCTGCCGGCGGTCGCAGCACCGGCAGGAACGATTCCGCATACCATTCGTACCACACTTGGCGTTGGTCAGTCAGGCGCCATATGGAGACTTGAAGTTCGGAGTTGCTCGGCAAGTACAGCGGTTCCTGTGAGTGGTGTGTGAACACAGTTTTATTAGACGCGGGCGGGGAGGGGAGGGGAGGGAAAGAAAGGCACGATGGTGGTGCATGTGCTTTACCTTTAGGGGGAAGAACAGCGGGAACCAACTCAGCATGTCCTTTGAAATATGTTCCTTCCGGTTCGGATGTATGCTGAGTCCGATTTCTCCGTACAAGACGGCCTCGAAGTAGCCAGCCAGCCCATGGAGAACACCCGCATGAGGAATATGGAAGGTCAGCGTCGCAGACCGGATGTTGTGACTGTTCGTCACCGGTAATCCTGTGTAAAAAAACACAAACGTAAAAAATGGTCAGAGTCCCATCACCGCGGAACTCGGGACGACCTGCCTCGTTCGTCGAGCACTACGTCACGCCGTGGGTGCTCAAACTCCCAGCATTCCTGTATTTGTGAGCCGCAACGGCCCCCACCATCATCGGCCCCCTGACCGCTGAGAACATTTACCGCCTGAAACATCACGACGTATGGCGTCTCCGATGCCTTGTCGTCTTTTCCCGCGCGGACCTCGTTATAAAGTTTGGAAGATGACAACGGCGCCAGGTAGGCCGTGTACGAAGATGGGATAGAAATTCCATTTGCTAAATAAGAGGCGCCGTGAAATTGGGGCAGGGGAAGGAATCGGAGAGGAGGGGGACCTACGTTTTAAGAAACGCATTGCGCCATCGAGGCATTCGGGACTGAGCTCATTGTCTCCGAAAGAGCCCAGCAATTCACTGACAACAATGTCCGCAGATTCCGGAAGTGCGAGAGACCGCATGTCGCCGAACAGGAGACCGACCTTCTCCTTCCATTCGGAAGCCTTCCGCTGCTGCAGACTAGGATGGCGGTGTCACGGGTCCAGGAGATGGAGATGGATTGGGCAATGTCCACGGTAAAACTTACGTTACATAGGCGCTTGGATTCTTCTCTATCGCGTATACAAACGCGTTGCGATTGACGCGCGCGATGGCGCTTAGACATCGTGCGACGAGAGGGCCCCTTCCAGCTCCCGCCACGCAGATGACTCTAGAACGGTGCCGACACATTACACGTGTGCGATGACTCGACACGAGTATACTCACATCCTTTCTGATGCAGGCCAATCTAGTAGAGCGCGTGCACCGCCTAGGCACGTAATTGTACGTTAATTAAATGATGCTGAATCAAGTTGCCAAATCGTACCTCTTCATAGTTCTGATATTTCACAGGATCTTGTTCGAACGTCTGATAAGTGATCCCCTGCAAGTTGTCCATAAGGGGCTATGGATGGAATGTCAGGAAGTACACCATCCACGTGACGTCGGCAGCCCAGACCTGGAGAGGTGCCTGTAGATAGTCCTGATAACCCCGTGCGAAATTCTCCACCGTGCCTGCCGTCTTAGCCTGCACCAACGCAGGGCTTGTTTTATCTAGGTGGCGTACATATTGCACATACGCGGCCTCACCCCCTTTTACGTGTAAACCAGCGTTAGTCTCAGACAGGATGACCACTGGGCGGTGCTGAACGTGGCAGGGGTAAGAGAGCTCAAAGACGCTCAGGGTGGAGTCTGATGCAGTCTGACCTTCATCACGTCGCGAATGAAGGACTGCGAACCCTTGGGCAGCACAGGGTACCCCTTCGTATTTGCAATGAACGACGATGCCGGGATAAACAGGTGTCTGATAGGCTCCGCAACCCAGCGGTTCAAGACACCCGGTACTGACGGCAGCGGTGGCGTGAGGTCCAAGGCTAGACAGCGAAGCATGGTCAGGCACAATCCTGGACGCCGACCACACCAAAGCAAGCACTTAAGGTTAAGCGCGGATTGTAAGCACAGATGGACCTTATGGCATCCCACATTTCCCATGTGGCATTCAGCTCAGCCTCCGATGCTTTTGTTGATGGCACAGTCGTAGATCCCGATGAGGAGCGAATCGGTGTCGATGGCAAGGAAGAAGATGAGAACGATGTGGGCGTTTTGTCGCGCGGAGCGCCAGGGGCGGAGCGCGGGGGGAGGTTGCCTGGAAGATAGAGGGGTCATAGATAGGCAGTCGGATGGAAAATTGCATGTAAGGGGTCCGTGCGAGACAGGTGTTGACGGCGCGCCCGTAGGCCGCAATCTGACTGCGATTGCGAGGCGGTGGGAATATTGCGGTTTGCACGTCCAAATATGAGGCGTAGGATAGCTCCTGTTGCAGGGCCTGGTAAAGAAGTGACACTCAGCCATGTGGAGGGCTCAGATGTTGTGGGAACCCCCAGTTCTGGAGCACCAGTGATGACGACAATACACTCACAATCTCGGAGTCGTGTCTGACCCAGCTATCCGCCGCGTCCAGCTCCAGCCAATCTGAAACCATCGCGATGACGCCTTCTGCTTCCTCTGCTCCACGGACTCCCATCAGCAGATGACACAACGCAGCGCTCTCGTGAAAAAGGACCCACCGAGACGCGTCATGGTCACCTCACCAAGCTCGAATGCGGGATTTGCTCTCCAAGTTTCCGCGCGAAGCTCGGAGCCTTCGGCCCTCCGAGCCTCGCCGTCAGGTTCTGATGACATGGTGCACATGCCTCTCCATCTCTTCATCCACTTTGGCGTGGTGAGGGGAATGCAAACTGCATCATAGGTCCTAGATCTGGCGTCATCGATGAAAGAGGTATCTCTAGAGTCCCGTAGTGAGTGGGTTTCGAGATCACTCGATGAGAGAAAGGCCGCAATGGGTACGGGACTTTCCCATGAAGTCATAGCTTATACGCCCGTGTGATGATCTTGGAAGAAAAAACGACAGATTTGGCCACAATTGTGGAGGATCGAGATTCGACCGCTGTCCCAGATCGGTTGATCAGGGAACCGTTATCTTCCCGTTGGAGTCTGTAGTGAAGAAGGTCGAGGCTTAGCAGAACGCGAGCTACTGATTATGTCATCTTGTATACCATGCCTTACGTACAGTCCACAGCTCATCTGCGAAGCGATCTGATCAGAGCCCCATTTTGCTTTGCCACCTGATGTCCCTGCGGATGTATCATTCAAATGTCTCGACGTGCCTGAGTCGTCTCGTCGCTGTTCGATCGGCTCACATCGCAATTCCCGAGCCCGTAACTCTCCTGAATTACACCTCTATGTAAACACATGTCGGTTCTCAAGAAAAAAAGGCATGGAGAGACTGTACAATTTCGTATAATTGATGGGGAAATATATCACGGCTGGCCGTCGGTGTGGTCCGAACGCCTGTGTATTGTCGAATCTGCGCCTCCGTTGCCAGTGGTCATTGTGTATCCGGTGATCAAGCTTTCTAACACAGCACGACCGACAGCCTGCCTGAGTTCCTCGTCCCTGCGGCTTTCATCTCCTTCTGTTTCGTTTCGGGCGATGTCCCTTAGCTCACTCATGAGCGAAGAAGTAAGACGTTCTGATGTTGCTTCTTGTGACTGCTGCTGACTGGAAACGCGATTCTCAGAGTCGGCGAGAGGGGTAGCGGCGATATAATGTAAATAGTCCGCCACTAGTGGAAATTCCTGTTCCAGCGAGGCGGCCGGCTAGCACAGTCTCAGGAGGGAAGTACGTATGACGAAGGCTTCGCATACCGTCAGCCCTTCGTGATTTTGCCACATAGGGTCTGCGCCGTTGTCAACGAGAAGACGAGCGGTTTCTATATCTTCTACCGTATAGAGAGGGGTATCACCGTCTTCATCGGAGACGTTGACGTTTCCACCTGTAACAATATGATCAGCTGAAACGAGCTACAACCGAGCTTCGTACCTTTGGAAATAAGGTATGCCAAGATATCTAAGTGACCGTAAGATGCGGCGGCATGCCTTTGGGAAATGACATGAATACGAGATAGAGGACCGGATCGGAAGCGCACATGGGGGTGTACGTGAATGAATCGGGTACGTTAGGAGATATGGCTGAGTGAGGGAATATCCATGGAATTAGCGGAGTTGAGGATTGGAGTTGAAAAACTTGCATTGGTGCTCAATTAACTCCTACTTTGGGTTGATGGAAGGATCGCAACTAGAATTAAACAAGCCACTGACCCTCACTCGAGCAAGGTCACCATCGCCCGCAGCAACCCATATGTTCTTGTCGACCGAGGTTGGGACAGGCATGATCCGGAGCAGAGATATGATAAGGGTTTGGGTCGGGTAATGGACTTGGATATTTGGCGTTGTTTTGAAAAATTGAATTCGACTGATGGTCGTTTAGGGTCTAGTGCAACTGTGTCAAAGTTTCATTCAGGTGGGAGATGAATGAGTGTACTGTCTGTGGGCGTCAGTTGCACTGTGGGAAAGATTAACCCATGGACCGCGGGAGCTGTAGACCCGAGACCTGGACTTGTACGGTGAGAGTTTGAGTTGATTGAGAAGCCAGGAAGGGCTGCAGATCGGGAACCGGATCTGGGTACCGATCATGAAGAATCATCATGTGACGGTTTCCCGGGGGGCGTCGCCCAATCAGGAGCGAAAGCAAACTGTCCTCGGCAGGGAGGACGACATCTGGTGGCGGGCAGTTCTAGCGATAGGATGATGGTGACCACGGACATAGGCATGCCGAGAAGCGACGGCGAGGGGGAGGGGTGGGGGTATGTTGTCGGTGGAAGGAGAAAATGAAATTGAGGCGAACCCCTGTGTTGCACCGTCCGAGGTGTAGCGCCGAAAAGTGGGTCGCTCACAGTCTAATTAACACCGCTGCCCGCTTCCTACTCCGTCCCCTTGCTTCCTTCTATTACTCTACATTCACCTTTAACGACATCTTTTTCTCTTTTTCTTCTTCCCCTTACATCACCTCTTTCGATGAGCTATCTCGCCAACCCGCACAGGCCCTACGATTCTCCTGATCCCCCCACCTACAGTCACCACCCGCTACCTCCCAGAAATGCCCTCAACATCTCGTCCTTCGAAGCTCTCTCCACTCAACACTCCGCGCAGGCTCCCGATCACAGGCTCCCCAAAGTAGGCGAGACTCGATGCTGTCAGTATCCTATTACTTACTTTTCTGCGCGATCGATCATTCATTGTCTATATTTCCCCGCCTTTTTTCGCTTCTCGAGCGCCTTGTATACATCTCCGCTGACCCATTTCCCTTTTCTCCCACTTCTCAGATTGGACACTGCTCTCGGCTGACCTCAACTTTGTCTATCTCGACCCCGTCCTGTCCTACCACCTCGTCGATCAAGCGGACCTTTTAATCGGACAGCCCTTACTCAAGTTTGTCCATCCAGACGAACAGACCTCTGCAAAGAACGACCTCGGAAATGTTCTTAAAACCAAAGCTTTACACGGAAGTGTCACTCGGTACGCCCTGCCCTCGTGGGCCACCACGCTTGATGGTCCCCTTTACCATCCGCATCACTCATGCCTGTCTCTTGTCCTCAGAATGCGTTATTCGCGCCTCTCCCGCGTGCGCCGCATCCTCGGCCACCAAGGCCCAGCACATTTTTGGCCAGATGCAGATAAAATAGCAGTCGACTCCAACTACATGGCCCTAGATCTCGTCATCAACTGGGCCGCTGATGATCTCGTCCTGTGCTTCCTGCACGCGGCTGTTGACCTCACGCCCTACGACAATGATGAGCACGCCAAAACGGGCTGGACGAATTGGTGTGGAACAACTTCGATGAATGAGGACCAGGCCGAAATTCTTTACTCGCGTCTTCTTAGCAACATCCCGCACAATGGGAATATGTCCAGGGTATTCCAGGTCTTGATGAACCAGCCGGATCGTGCTCTTCTCATGAGCTGGCCCCCTGAAAGCGACAAAGCTCCTTTAGCCCGTGATTTTGCTAAACTGTCTGCCGACGTCCAAATCCACGGCGACGCCCCCGGGGCCAGAGATGCCAAGACGACCTGCACGCGACGGTACAAGGCAAGCTCCACGGTTCAGACATCAGACGGATTTCGAGACGTTGAATCAGTTTACATTCCTCACGGTATGCCCCTGCACGGCCACTATGTCACGCTCTAACCCTAGCGCCATCAGGCTCAATAATTTTTGCATGTCACTCTGTGAGTTCCGAGTCAAGATCCGCTTCGGAAAATACCGCTTCTTTACAACAAGCGGAGTATGATGATTCGTATATGACCCAGGGACCGCAATACTACCCACAAACAACCTCATACAGTCTCCCTCCCATGCAGCACTCTACCACGACGTACAGCAGCAACTATCTTTCACATAGTGCGGCCCACAACGCACCACCGACAATGTCCCAGCTTAACTCCCAGTACTCTTCGCAGCCTAACTGGCAACAGGCGGGCAACGATCCCTCTCCCCCGCCACTTCCGTACAGTTATTGGCCATCGACAGCAACTCAGACAGGGTCATCAACATACCATTCTAATTCTCAGCAACCTCGACAGTCTTCCTATGACATTCATCGCTCGCCTTGGGGTTCTCACACCTTCACTGATACGGATAGCCCTTTGCTACCCTCAAATCGTTCACTGTCCCCAGGATATTCGTATTCATCGCCAGAAAGTAACCAGCCGTCTTCAGGCACACTGGAGACGGTTCCCCCACCCCGTGGTTCCCGCCGTTCTACGCCCCCCGGAAGTGTGAGGGATCATTCGGCAGGGAGTGGTCGTGCCTCAGGGAACCCACCCGCGGGCATATCGCGCTGTTCGAGCTGCAAGGTGACAACCAGCCCAGAATGGAGAAAGGGGCCTAGTGGGAAGAAGGACCTTTGCAACGCGTGCGTGTTTCACATTTCGCGTGTTTGATGTGCGTTTTTTTTCTCCTGCTCACGGGATTTGGCACGCTTAGTTGCGGGCTGCGGTACGCGAGGTCGCGTGCTAAAAAGGAAGGCATCACAACTCAGCGACGCCGTAAGGACAAGGTCATGGCTCTCGCGAAGCACGAATCGCCTTCGGGCGCTTCCGCTCCCCCTATCCCTGTGCCCTACAGAGACTTGCGCCGCGGCAGTTATGATGACACTCTCTTGTCGAGCTCGGCTGGCTCTGCATCCGGAAGCGAAGCTTACTCTCACCAACAGTCACTGCACGGCCATTCCAACTTTGATAACCTCACCCCTTCCCCATCACCACCTGCAGGCTCCGTCCCGTTTGCTCACTACAACCCTCAGTCGCAAGGCACACGTCAGGCTGATTCGAGGGGCACTACGCTGTACAGCCAGGGTCACTCTACCCATCTCCCCTGTCTCATCCCCCCCTGCAGTCGCAAGGGCTGAACCATGCTCCGTCCTCATTGCCTCCCCTCCCCCTCGTCCTGAACCGGGCTTCGCCGATTCTTTCGTCAGCATCATCTGATTCGGCCCTTAGCTCCACTGTCCCGGCTTCTTTCGAGCGCGAGCGGCACAGGGACCCAGTATCGCTGCCGCAGGTCTCGTTGTCCGAGTCACGCCGTGCTTCGACAAATAAGACAACTTTTGTCACGCAGTGAGAGTGCCATGCCTCCGGTGGCACATGGATCATGCACCGGGCAGCCTGTGGAAGTTTTTTTTTCTTTCTCCGCCTTTTTTTTTGCATTTGTCTGGCCCACTACGACGCGTCAATGATGTATTGATGTAATAATTACGCTTCCGCACATACGATTCGTCCCTTCCCCAGTCCACCTTTGCTCGTGCGTTTCCGAGTATTTATCCATTATGGCTCCACCGACTACACAGGCTAGTCACGGATATGCATGGGCTTCCTGCTGTATTACCATAGGACTTTTTATTAGAAGTCTCTAAAGGGTATGCTATGTAGGCACTTAATCGTGTAATTTATCCACGTTGTCAACATTGTCGCAAATCCACATCTACGTAGGCGGATCTTTTGGTGATCTCGTGATGGAACTTTGATGAACTTCGCTGAAACTGTCATTCGGCTTGATGAGCGCTCTGGCAGATTCGTTCCTTTCTTGGTCTCAAATGAAAAGTGTCAATCTACTCGGCCGATTGCCAAAAACACTCTTTTTTTCGCCATCCGCCCATGCGATGGCGGATCAAATGTGAAAATAAAAAAAATGATAGATAGGACGTACGACGTATCATAGGATTTCATGGCCAGCCAGCCAGCCTCGCGGTGAATCGGGTGCCTGTTTCACACTAGAGCAACTGCTCGACGGTGTACGTGGGTCAGTAAAGGGAGTGAGAGAGAGAGACGGGCGCCCTCCCCCGTATCTCGGACACAAGTGGCCAAAAAAAGGTCCTAATGGCCCGATTGATTGTCCCCAGTGGAAATTACGCGAAGGGTCGATAAATTACTTGAACCAGTACTGTAATTAGTGTAATATCCCAAGCCAGGCAAGCGCCGTTCCCACTTCTGACCAGATCTGACCTGTCATGTTCTCAGAAGAAGCGCGCAGGAAGCGTGGAGAAGAAGAACCCTTCCATTTCATCGATTGGGGGAAGCGATATCTCCGGTATAATTTTTTTCATTGTTGGTTGGTCGGTTGCTTGTGTAAAGGCTGGTGTCGGAAGGCTCATCTCTGTCGGCCCTTTTGCGGTTGCGGCACGGCTTGATTGACGCCAAGGTACCCTCGGGACGGGACCTTGGTTTTAACTATTTCTGGCGGTGGTGGGGCGGGGCACGTGCAAAAAATGAAGAGAAAAAAAAGAACAGGTGCTGCTGTAGTCGGACAGTCGGACATTGGATTTTTAGCGCGCATTGTGGCCAGTTGAGGTCGCATCTCGAAACAAAAGGCGCGCTTCCGACAGCGTTCCGACTCGCAACCTTACTACAAATGCTAAAAGCACTTTTAGAAAAAAATGGCACAATATTCAGGCCTAGCATATTCAGGCCCCCCGATGTTTTGCCTGGCGGCGCGTGTTTTTTTGTTTGGTTCCCGGTCGTTTTCTGTCCCGGAGAGCAGGTTGACCGTTGACAACCTTGGCTGTTGCATGAAAATATCGTGCTGCCAACTCGATCGCACGCTAAATCAGCGGCCTCGGTCCCCGAGGACAGACAACCCACACAGGACCCCATCCGCAACTACATAGAAAAAATCACAAGAAGCACGCCATCATACAAGTCCTAGTATATGACCACGACAGCGACAAGAACACGATGTTTCGTTTACGCTTGCTTCGTAAACCTGCAAGACGGGGATTTAGTTCGTTGGCTTTAGTGGAAAATTAATGAGCTTATCCCACGTGGCATCAATTTGGGTCAATGAAGAGGGCAAGGCAAGCATGATCTTTCGCCGGTAATTGACACCCTCTGTTTCCTGACACGGGTTCCCCTCGAGGTAAATCGTTTCGAGGGGAAGCGCGCTAAGCTGAGGCTCCAAGGTCCGTAGAGTTTCAATTTTATTGTGATTAACCTGTCGGTTAGCGATATATGATGAGGGTGACTCCTGAGGCATATATTCGCACCCATAACTCCGTTAGACGTGTGAGGTGTGAGAGATTTTCTATTTCGGGAATTAAATTGTTGCCAACATCAAGCGTGGTGAGCTTTGTCTGACAACACGATCGTACATTAGCTTGCCACGCAATATGAAGTCAATAGGGGCCACGAACGTTATGCTCAAGATTCTCCAGTCGTTCAACGCCGTTGTGGCTGAGGTACAGTTCTTCCAGACTTTCCAGTGCTTCGAGATTTTCAATTTTTCTGACGCGGTTAGATTGCAACGCAAGGATTCGGAGGCGTCTCAAACCGTTGAGATTCTGACAGTGATCATGTCAATAAATGTCACTGCGGTCGGCGAAAACTGACCTCAAGCTTCGTAATCTTATTTTTGCCGAGCCAAAGCTCCTCCAGGTTGACGAGAGCATCAAGATTCTCAATTTGCTAAGATTAGAGTGACTCAGAAGTGCCTATGATGAGGTGGTAATAAGATTCACCCTGAGTTTGTTGCCGCCTAATTCGAGGCTGCGAAGACTTGTCCCCACTCCTTCAAGGCCAGAAATTCTAGAAATACGATTTTGTACAAAGTATACCGTCCTCAGGGAAGTAAGGTGATGAAATGTGTCCGGGATCGATTTGAGGAGGTTAAAGAAAGGTCAAGCACCCTGTAACAAAGTAGGTTTCTAATCATCAAACGCCCTATGCCAGGGGACACCACTCACGTTAACTCCTTAAGGTTGTTTAATGCATCACCGACGTGTCTGATCTTGTTATCGTAGAGATCGAGGTCCACAAGCCTAGTCAAGTGGGAAAATACTTCCGGATCCAGGATTGCGATGAAATTTTGTCGTAGGCATAGCCTTTGCAAATGCGTGGCGAACCGAGTGAGCCTGAGCCTCTCAAGCGAAAAGAGGCGCGAGTGGACCAGATCGAGTTCCTTATCGCGTAACGATCAGATATTCGTTAAGTAGACGCCGGAACCGATGTGCACCTCAGTTTCGTCAGGAAGGTCAGCGAGTGGATCGCCATCCTCCTCTTCAGAACTTTCCTCCTCCTCCTCTTCGTCGCCATCTGAATCTTCAGAATTCGCATGTAACTCCTCGGGAAGCGCGAGGCGTGCCGTCCTATTCTATAAGTTACGCCACCAGCTGCGAAGATGTAAGCTAGATGGCTACCTAGGTGGAGGAACCGCGTCTTCTGCCTTCACGCTATTCTTGTTGGCTACTCCAGTCGTGTTGTTCTCGGACATGTTTACTTCTGGGGTATATACTCGCCCGTAGATACTTGTCCTTCGCGGTCTTGTTCACTAGTTGAGGCAACTTTGACCAAGGTGTCGTACCGTAAACGCCAGTTGTGCTGCTTCCAAGTCCCACTTTGGTAGAAATGAGCCTATGTCTGCTATTGTGCGGGCACAGTTGACAGATCTGTGGACGTGCGTGTAAGAAGATAGAAAGGTGATTAAGTACGCGTCATTTGAGCTACGGGTAGAATCGGGCCGAACCCCCGGACGGTCCGGACCTGTGTGTTCCCAGGCGAAGTCGGCCGCCGACTGTATGCATGGCTCCTACCAACAAAGCCCAAGCCGCTGGCGTCAGCTCCGGGTCCTTTCTTGAACTACGAGCTCAAGTTGCCAAACAGAAGGAAACTCTTTCCAAGGGGAACGCCACCGCTGTCGTTGGCGGCAAGAAGAACGTTGGCAAAGTTCGTGTTTACATGAACTCGTCTTTCGATTTCTGCCTGATAATCTCTCTTGCCTCACAGAAACCAAGTAAATGGGCACTTCCAAACAAAGGCGTTGAAGGTCGCGCTGCTCGTGACATGGAGCAGGAGCGGTTAGACCGCAGGACGGTGGAATCCACGCGCGCAACCCTCGAGCGGAAGGCAAAAATCTACGAAAAGTTAAAGAAGGGACAGTCTGGTGGCTTGAGCGAAGCGCAGTTTGATGGTTTGTTGGTAGACGTGAGATTTCCCCGACCCTTTGCTATGACGTACAATTGTGACGGGCAGTGTAGTTCGACTCGAAACCGGACGAGCCTTACGAGTCCGACAGCGATGATGTCGACGAGTCATTGACGGTGCCCGTCCCGGGGGAGGATGTACGTGTTTTTACACTTGTGATCATTCGTTGGCCTAATATCGCGTAGGATGATCCGGTCATCGAATACGAGGACGAGTTCGGGCGAGTGCGTACTGCAAAGCGCTCTGAGGTGCCCCGGCACCTGCTTCCTCGCCAAGGAGAGGAAGGTGACGACGAGTGCGTGATTCTTTCTAACACATGTCGGGCATTCCTCACCGTGGTTCAATATAGCGGCTCGTTATTCGTATGTTTAGAAATAGACCCGCCGCACAGCTGGTACAATCTGACCATATCTACGACAGGCAACCCCGTCAACTTCTTCCCCGTTTACGAGCCCTCCTCGGACGCGTGGCCGCAATACAGGCGGCGGCTGCCGAGGAGAACAACCCCTTGAACATACATTACGATGCGGACCGTGAAGTTCGTGCCAAAGGTGCCGGGTTCTACCAGTTCTCAGCCGACGAGGAAACGCGGAAAAAGCAAATGGAAGAGCTGCGACAGGCGCGGCATGAGACCGAGAAGACGCGTCAGGAGCTGGGTGCCGTCGACCTCAAGGCAGGTGAAGTGGAAGGGATGCAGGACGACGCCCCAAACGCACTTCTTCGGAGTCGCGCCATCGAAAAGCGCAAGAGGGAGCTCGAAGAACGGCGCAGGCTTGTGGAAGCGAAACGGAGGAAGTTGCAAACCGGAGATCAACCCCCCGCAGCTGCAACGCAGCCTCCTGCCCCCTCAAGCGGACCCGCTGTTGCGGTACCCACCACCACCAAACCAGCAGCTCCGAATAGTCCAGGCGCCGCTCCGTCGGCAGCGGACGACTTCTTGGCGGCTCTCGAACGTGACTTGGCCATGAACAAACGATGACGGTATTTCTAGTTCCCCCCTTTTTGTTGTCCATCGCCGGACGATCTTTCTGACCACGTTTTCGCTAGTTGAAATGCCCTTGGAGCTGAGCTTCATTCCCGGCGCGATGCTCACCCGGCGTTGCTCTCTTGCCTACTTTATTCCTGTCTGGTTTTGGCCTACGGGCGGGTTGCGTTGCGTTCGGCACCGTGGTCCGTGGAGTCCACGTAATGGGTCTCATGCAAGGCTGTGCAGTGCCGCGATCCCATCGTTGGAGAACTTGATGCGGCACCGAACCTGTGGAAGGCCCATCAACACCACCACCTTGGTTTGAGACTCATGACAGCCTCACATTTCCATGACACTACAGTCCTCATTTAAATGGCGCTTTGCTTTATGTGGTAGGTAGGGAACGGGTGAATGCTGAAACATCGTGAATATAGTGATATTGTACAGATAATAAGGCGTGCGGGCAACACCGTATCCTGTTGTGATTGGCGCTGCGACAGGTCGCCATGATTATTGGCCATCCCCAGATATACTGTATGCAGGTTTCAACGAGGATGCTGTACGTTCTTGAAACGTAGTGACCGGGTTTACTAAACCCCCGGATAGCTGACGATCTCATCTTCGTCATCCAACGCCCTTAAACAGTGCACGACGAATCGCTACCTCCCGCATCCATGGTCCGTCTTTTCCGGGCTAGGATGTCAGGGTAGCAGGGTAACAGGTTCGCTAAGGACGGAGGACGGTGTGACTCCACGCGTGGTGAATTAAGGCGTGTTATCGTTGAGGCAGCATCAAATGTATTGGATTCGTGATATACGCTGGTTCTGAGCATGGTTGTGATTGTGACATATGCGAAGCTTAAACGGCAAGAACTAGAAGGGGTTATTGAAGTGTTATTGGCCGTCACGGTGGTCCACAGTCCTTGCTGGACAACGATGGACCACAAACCCCAAACCGCACACGAGTCCCAACGTTTGAGCCTCCCAAAGTCTAGAGTGGAGTCGGTGTGTTACACGGATCTCAGTTGGAACAGCTCTATCGTATGCCCTCCTGTCTCAACTCGGCAACCCACCATATGGGCCTCGATGTCTCGACAAACACTGTATCTTCATCCGGGACGAGGTGGTTCGATGTCGATATTAATCCATCAAATCCCGAGGTTGCGCTCGCTAAGAACAGCGGTGAAGAATTCTGCATCACCCTCTTAATTTGAAGGCGCGCACGTACTCAAGTTCCACCGGAGACCCTTCGTAGTTAGCACGGTCGAATCTATCCCTACTGGGAGCAGCCCGCACGTCGGCCCTAGTATCGAGTGATCAATGGAGATGCGATGTTTGCCCTAAGACCGGACCGTAAGTCTTGGCGTGAAATTTCAAAGTGCCTGAGAAAAAAAAAGAAAAAGGGAAACCCCTTGCCTCGTCGAGAACCCAGCCTACGTTTTCGTCCGCAACGACGAAAAACCGACGTCCGCTTTTTCGGAGTTTGTGCAGATACGATAATGTGTGGACGGTTTGATCGAGTCGCCCAGACAAGCCACCCAGTAATACGACGTCGTAAGGGGTCTGGAAATGTAGCGCGATGGGGAAAAAAATGGCTTCTAGTTCCGTTGGGACGCGCGTGCAAAGAGGGTCCACCCACATCGACACCATCGGCCTCCTCTTTCTCCTGCAAGGACCAAATGCACTTCATAAGGTCCGTGGAGTCCTGATCATCGTCCCGAACGACCGGCACGCCCTTTCGGAAACAAACAAACGTGAGCTTCACATCAATAATAACAGCAACAACCGCGGTCTCAGATGGGGGGCAAGGAAAGAGTGTACAACTGACCCGCGTTTCATAATACCGCCTCACGTCTTGCCTTACGGAATCGAGGTCTCCTTTAAGAAGGTCCGGGAGGTAATCATTAACCTCGGACGTTCTTCTACTTCTTCGCGGGTGCTGCGTAAAGCGGCCGAGAAGGTCGGCGATCCACCCCGTCAGTGTATCGGGCGCAATCGCGGTCGTCGTGGTGGGCGCGGTAGCGTCGCCGGCGCCACCGCCACCGCTCAGCAGGTCATGGAGACGGTTTGCGCCACCATCGGCGCAACAGTGCCAGTCCGTGCTGTGCCAGAGACGGTGGAGCAGGACCTTTGAAAATGGTTGGTTGAGGATGATGAGCGCCGTCCTGGATCGAGGGGCATCGTTGTGAGGTTGGAGGAATGGAAGAGACCAGTGGGTTGGAGAGGACATCGGTCGGTGTGAGGACGGCCCGCGATGGCCATGAAACGTGTCGCCAGTTCAAGCTTCAAGCCTTTCAGATTCAGGAGCCATTCCGGAACGTATCTCAGAACGCTGACATCAAACAGGGCAGTTGAAACTACTGTAGGCATTATTTGATGAATGTTGAGCGCATTCAACAGTCTATTGGAGAGCGGAAATCTAAGCAAAGCAAGTTATCAAAGAACACAGTAAGTTAACAAACTATACAAAAGGATAATGCAGAAGCGCAGTCGGGAAGTCTTTCATTTACGAAAAGAAGTCAAGTATCAACTCTGGTTCTTTCTCCACGAAGTCAGGCTGAGCGCCCCAATAACGCCCACAACAAGTAGGGCCGTCCCAGCACCAACTAGACCGGGCACGTACAGGTACCATGCACCGTCCAGGTCATCTGTCCTACGCGCTCTTTGTGGAACCTCAACTAGTTCCTTGTTTTGTGCGCCCTCTCTCTGGGTGTGTCTGCGACGGGTTTGGCTGGCCTCCGATGAGGCACGTAGGTCAACGGAGGGCATCCGTAGCCCTAATTCTGTTGCTTCGTCGTCATCGGTTGATCCCATGTCTTCTACAGGGAGAACAGGAACTTCAAGAGTCGGACAAAGCACACGGGCCCGATCGAAGTAGCGACGAGCGGCTTCTCGATCGCGCTTCCATGCAGCAGTACTTCCATCCTTGGAAGGATCAGGAAGGTATTGTGACTGCGTCGGGAGGCGGATAGAAGACAATGGGGAGTATGAGCTCGCGAGAAGCATAGAAGCTGCCCCTTCCAGGTGAAGAAGGCCAGCTTCCAAATAGAGCTGGGCAACACCTTGAAGCCCGCCTAGGGACTGTATGTAGTAAGTTATTCGTCCCTGTTCAGTGTCATTCTCAGATGGCGTAGGTGGGGGATCTGGAAGTGAATCGAGGGGAACGTAGTGGCTGACGAGCCGCATGGTTGCAGATGGGAGGTGTGCTTGAAGCCATGCTCGCCTGCGATAGAGCATCAGGAAATCCACTAAGCCGATCGGAAGGGAGATACCCACGCAAAGTATTCAAAAGCCTTGTCGTGGTCTCTTCTGATATCGAACAATTCTAACGCCGTCAGGGTCAGACTTGTCGGATCCATATTAAAGGATGATTCTGCCTCTTGCGACGATCCCATGGTCATAGGAAAACACGGAGAGTGTATCTCTGATACGGGGCCTACGATCAGTGAGGGCCAGATAATCGAATCAGACTTCTCCAAGTGTAGGGTTAACAACCGCCCCGGCCCCGATGCATTGAGTGACTCGACCGACGATAATGGTGAGGCTACGTTTTGTACAAAATGCAGTGGTGATCCTGTGCGCGATTTATGCTGCTTGCGACGACGAGAATGGGTTATAGTCGAGAATCCAGCGTATTCATCCGCAGATGACACAGGTGATGACAAACCCGGTGATGGGATATGAAAGTCTTCGGTATCGGAAGAGGGCCCACTTGCAAGGGAAGCAGCGAAGCTGCTCGATATTTCCGGTTCGGATATCAATGCGTATGATGATCGGGTCGAAGTCGTGGACGTAGTGGACGTAGTACGATCACGTAGTGAGAGTCCCGTGCTCCTTGGCTCAAGTTGCCACATGGAACCCGACTTGTCGACACTTCCATAAAGGCGGCCCTTGGAACATATGCTGATAAGTTTCTCGACAGGAGACAACTATTGACGACTATACCTTGATAAGAGGGGGTTGGCCCCGAACTCCTGCCACAAGAATGTCCTGTTCCATAATCACCTGTGAATACGTAAGTCAAATAAAAACGCCATCCCCGTGAGGAAAACGTGCTAACATGGAGTTCATCCTCTTTGGTGTTGTATGGGACAATGAGGAGGACGGTGGCCTGGCGATATGTGAGTCGTGAGGCAAGCTGGGGCCAAATAAGAGTGGAAGGACCATACCTGGTCGTGAGACTATGTGCCTAAGCGGTCAATGAACGAGGACATGTCACTGATTCTGGGTACTCAACTTGATGCCATGAGTATGTTGAACTTTGAAACTCGGACGATCTGTTCATAATCAAGCGGGGAGGAATGAGTGCAAGTAGTGGGAAGCTGTGGGCTGGAGGGAGACATGACTTGTTCGGGGGCCATTATGTAATGGGACACGTTTAAATTACGCGACGCGATCACGTTGAGATAAACATCGTTCATTGGGCTTGCTGAGATCGGCTGGGGTCTATGCGAAGTGTCTGGTTATCGGGCTATTCGGATCCTGTCTTCCTATGCTGTTCGCTCCGTGTTAAGGCTGCCTTCTAGTGGCTCAGCAGGAATGTGTGACGTATTCCCGTCCGCTAGGAATTCATACCCTTTGCTTTCGATCGCTCCGAGTTGTTGTTGGTTTCTCCTTGCAGTATCAGGTCCATGTCTCGCTATCCAACATCGGCGGACAACACCATTTTTTATCAGTCCATTCATTCAACTCCTCCTCGACGACCAAGCGCAGGCGTTTCTCGTCATGACTCCCTACCTCTCCCGACTCTTTCGATCACACAACCAGAATATCCCACCATCTCCCCAGGTCCTAGTTCTCGCCAGGAAGTGAGCACCAGTTCATTTCTCTGGCCATGGCACAAGCCCGCCGTCGATTTCGATGATCGAGAGAAGATGGCCTTGGTCACAGACGAAAAACAGCACGAGTTACCGAAAGTATCCATGAAACCCTGGGAAGGGTGGCGAGTAATTCTTTTCAGTTCTTGTGGGCCAATGGCATTTTCCTTAAGACATAGCTACTAACGGTCGCCAGGGTTCAACTTACTCCTTTTCTTTCTCCCTGCTTCCGTGAGTGAGCGCATACTTTGAGGCGTTACTCCTTATGAATTACATCGTAGTGGACTATTGATTCCCTATCGGAGAAATCCCATACCATTGTCTTCACGTGTACGTACCCTCATCGACCATCTTCGCTCGATATCTGCCGACTATATGCGACTAGTCTGTATCCTGTCCATGATACCGCTTGTCAAGGTACGCATTTTTCGCTGTCTGTCGACAGCCCACCCATTTGTACCCATACACAGCTCCATGACCTCGCAATTCGAGAGTTGGCCATACGCTTGGGAGGCTCCAAGGCGGGTCTTTTAAACGCTAGCTTGGTCCGTCTTCCTATGGATGTCCCGTAGCGTTGGTTGATCCAATTTTCTAGAGCAACATGTGAGCACCTTCTCCCGATCCCGATGTCATGCTGACTAGTGTCTCTGCGAAGAGTCGAAATGGTGATAGCTGTACGCTGCAATACAATCTATCTTCCGTCATGATAATTAATCAGTCTTTCCTAGGCCACTGCTCTTCGAAAGTGCGAGCTCAGAGTAGTCCAGTCATCGCGTGAGCGCGAAATTGCAACCAATATCTCAAAATCTAATTTTTTCGCAGTGATAGGTTCCATGCTTAGTAAACTACGTGAGTGGTGGCTCTTTTGCTACTACGTTCACTCTGATGAATACAGTCATGGTTTTGGGGATGTGTTTTTTCGCGGGAGGATTGCGATTCGCGGAGCAAGGCTTCGATGCCAGTGAGACGTCCTTTAGGTGCCGTGAATTTGGCTGACCACCATGGCTGACGGTCGTCCAGCTGCAACGCAGATTCATTCCTCGCTCTTGAGCATCAGCGTTGGCGCTGTTCTTATGCCTGCGGCATACCATTACTCTCTGAGCTGGCGAACAGATACAACGTCAACAGATCAGAAATCAGCTATTCTGAAGATGAGCCATGGTGTAGGCGCCTTCTTCCTCCGACCCGAGAATACATAGATTCTAACAACTTCAAAAAGGTCTCTGTCGTGCTCGTTATAGGTACAAATTTCTCTCAATGTGATGATACACATATCAATCATACTCGCATAGTATATTGTGCCTACCTCCTCTTTCAATTGTGGTCACATACATATCTCTTCGAGGATCCAGATAGGAACAATCGACTTGCCGTCAAGCGACCTCGTTTGCATCAGCGGCTTAGTCAATTCCGAGCGCAGGAAGGAAATGGTGAGAGCAGTGCTGACTCGAGTCCAGGCGATCGCACTGCTGCGATTGCTGCTCACCAAGGTCTAGGCTATAAACGCTGTTATTCTTCTGCCTCGGATGTATCCCTTCCGATGGCGAGTGGGACATCATCCTCACTGGGTTATGCCTATATCCGTGGAGCTGCAACACCAGCACCCATCCTCGGTTCAACGGTAAAGCTCGTGCGTGACGGCCGTTGCACGGTGACATCGTTGCCATCCGGGGAAGAATTGCACTCGGCACCCCACGTCCATTTATGCGAGAGCGCAAATCTTGACCAAGTCTGTGACGATGAATCGGGAATAGCGAGTGCAGAGAAGACTTCAGCCTCGGATGCACATGATGAGGAGAAACCTCGGCTGAGTTGGACGTTGACACTCTCGCTTCTCCTCTTTGTCACCATTGTGCGTTTATCCCTATGGTTTGTTCCATCCTTATGTTTTATTCGCCTTTAGCTGGTTGCCGTCAACGCGGAGTCCCTGGTCGAATCTATGGATAAACTATCCGGGACCATCAGCAAGGAATGGATAGCTCTCATCCTACTGCCCATGATGAACTGCATAGCAGGTGGGCATTCGTTACTATACCTGGGCTTCGCTTCTAACTGAAGTGAAGAATGCCTGACGGCGATCAATGTCTCGAGGAAAGATCGCCTTTCTCTGAGCATCAGCGTTGCTGTGGGCTCAACGATCGTGAGTTGACCAACGACGACTGAGTCGAGCAGGGTGTTAACTGGCATGCAAACGTTCTCAGCAAACTGCTCTCTTCGTGATTCCGTCAGTCAGATCTAATTGGTTGAAGGAGCCCTACGCATTCTGATGCTATTTCTTTTGCACAGGTTTATGGTAATCCTAGGTTGGGTACTCGATAAACCTCTTCCGCTCCTTTTCGACCCCTTCGAGTCTATCGTACGTTTTAACGACCCCTTGACGGCTTTTGTATTCATGATATACGCAAGGTATTATATATATCTGGTAAGGGTGTACCGTATAGGTGTGCGACAGGGCATTGCTAACCGCCATAGTCCACATCATGACCAATGTCGTGGCAGATGGAAAATCCAACTGGCTGGAAGGCGCAATACTTATATGTCTGTTGTTTGTCTTTCGTTTGGGTTTCTCAACAGCCGCTGATATAATTTCGATGCTGCAGGTTTTTACATTAATATAGCTGTGAGCTTCTGGTTTTATCCTGGCTCGACGTACTCTAGCACGCTTGGGCGCTGCACGGCCGATCTCAGATGATAAGGCAACCTCCAATCTACCTCACCCTCACCCTTCGGACTGGACTCTATTGTACAGTTATTCCGCAGCAATATCTCACTGTATCAATTTGCATTCCGTTTCCATATTCCTATCCATAGATCTTGGCCCCTTTCATGTTCACTCCGCTTGTATCACGATAACATAGTAACTCACAGTGAGCGAGGGCGCTCTCTTGCTCACTGTAATGAATGTATTGATGGGATAACAGACCTTCCAGCCTACTGTCCAGAATAACATGTAGTTCAATTGAGATAGTATCTATCACCTGCCGAAATCATTGAGGCTGGCTTGCTTCCGGTCCGAAAAGAGGTGGGCCTACCGATATGCCCCATCCCAGGCTCAACGACCCATGCCTTATGCTGCTGCGCGTTGTCAAACCCATCCTCGTCCGGGAACGCAGCGCGCCGCTCTGCATTCTCGAGCCAGACTTCGCGCAGTCCGTCGTCGACCGCTCCGGTGACGATGTTCACCTCCGGGAACGTGCGGCGGAGAAGTGCGACACCGCCACTGCGGGCGACGAGGAAGTTGACAAAGATGATATGCGCTGGGTTCACGCCGTGGTCGAGGAGGACCCGGATCGCCATGAATCCCGCTGCGCCTGTACCGATCTGTAAACAGTATCAAGTAAAAGGTCGAAGTGCCGCCGGTCGGTCGGTCAGGGAATCAGGGCAAAAAGGAAAGAAAAAAACGTGCCTGCGCATCGAGGAGAAAAACCCATGTATTTACCGCGCGGTGTCTTTCGCGGATGCAAGCTGGTAGTTTGACCTGGAAGAGTAGAGGTTCTCCCGTTCTCGAGTCGGACTGTACGAGCAGAGAGCCTATTGGCACGTCATTAATGACACGCTGTAAACCTAGCTCAAGAGGTCCGCCACTGAGATCAAGGTGTTTTGAGTATGAATCGCTCTAGAAAGGCTGCAGCACTTACGAACGAAGGATGGTGACACCGCATAGACTCTGTACATGTTGAAGCTGGCCAGATTACAGGGGGCAGATGCGGAGAAAGCATACCTCCACGTCGATCACTTTACCCTTGCTTTGTACAGCAACGGGAGTCTCGACGGTGACTTCTCGGTAAGGAAGCAGTTCCATGGCCCTCTCAACTAATAGAGTTGCCAAGCGATCAGTAAAAAAGATGAAATCTTGTCGAGTAGTTGTTTGATCGCGTAGGATGGTGTATATGATCTGCACGACATGAACACGAGGTCACTCCGACCAAGATAAACACACACATTCAACTGTGGAGTTTGTTCCAAAACCGTCAGTCCGAGTTCCTCGATACTCGGTTCTCGAAGGGGTCCTCTGGATAACGATGGCTCCAGAGATAGAGAGGCAGCCATCTCCTGGCGGAAATGACGCGAACGACGTTCGAGCTGTCTCCGTATATGCGTAGAGATGAGCTCAATCGCTACAGCGTTATTTTTTCCAGGAACAATCTACGCAAATTAGTTGGACATGACAGTTCATGACCCAGATACGCACAATATCGGCATGCCGAGCACTCGGTAGGACGAAATTGTCGTAGGATGGCTTGACGTAGCGAAGGTACCTTCGGACATGAGCTACAACAATAGACCGTTGAAGAATGCATACTGCTCCAATATCCCTTCTACTGATCGTCCTCGCTCCTTTGTATCACGTGCTATGCGGCGTGCGAGCATGAGATCAGAGTCGGCTTGTACGAATACCTGCATTATGGCTATGAGTGACTAACGAAGACGATCTTCGCGAGAATCTACCTTGAGGTCATATAATTTCCGCATTTCAGGGTCATGAAGAGTCAAGATACCCTCCGCTGGAGAGGCTTTGTAGCAGGGGTGTATCTTTCATGGACCAAACTATACCTATGATGATCGTTGCTCCGTACAGGTATTTGGTCTCATCCAATCGCTGATGTTCTGTGAACGAGTACACGGGAATATTCGTCTGTTGAAGATTCTTGAGCTCTGAAAGACACTTGAACAGAAAGTTTAGATCAGTCGCTTGGCCAAACCCAGAGAGTACAGCAGCACTAACGGCTGCGAATAGGTCCATGTCAATAGAGTCGGGATGGTCAAGGTCGAACCGTGAAGCGAATGCCAGGGCAACCTCCTCAGGGGTGTGCTTCTTATAGAAGCTATCCTACAGGTTACAAAGGTTCATCACCTTGACGCAGTGAACAGAATGGCTGGATTAGATGAGTACCTGTGACACGATGACAACAGTGGGAATGGAGCCGAGGGCGCGCACGATCTGACGTGCGACATGGGTCTACACAGGATATAAGGTCCAGCAGGATGCGTGACGCGAGTCCGCAGACCTTTCCGCTGGAGGATCCGCCTGCGGGATAATGTGAGATCTGGCTGGATGTATGTCTAAAGAAATGTTTGCGCACCGGCTATCCCAATAACAAAGGCAGGGGAAATAGACTGACCATCTTGTCCATACCTACATAAAAATGACTCAGGACTTTGTCAAGGATTCCCGGGAGCACCGCCAAGGCAATACCAGGGAGGCCTCCCATGAGATTTCAAGATGGTGTTGATCGGAGCTTTCGTGGTGATGAGCGGAGTCGGTTTGGCATTTAGGAATGGCGTAGCGAGCGGGGAAACAACTGTGCTGGATGCATCTGTGTTTTCTGATTCAGTACGGTAGCGGACACGAGCATCGAGGTAGTCCGTCATAGCGTACAAGTGCAAGTCGTACTGGGATTCACGAGTGGGGGAATCCTGCCGTAAAGTCGCGCTATTCGCAATTCATGTTCACTGGCGTCTCTTCGCTAGCCGCCCCATGTCCTCCCCTACCGACCGCGTTGAACAACCCCACCTCATCTCCTTGGTACTCCAGTCAAGGAAAGCTCTCCAACAGGGAGAGGCACTCTGCTCTCGTGCCAATGCAACGTCGACGTCCTCGGCGAAGGAAGCCACGGATCTCCTGGCTCTCAACGCCAAGATTCAATGGATTAGCAATGCGGTAATTGAACAGCTCAAGGCATGACCAACTCGTATATTCTGCCACATTCGTAGCTCACACGTACGTAGCTAGCCGCCACAGTAGCAAAGCTCATTGAAGAGCGGCGCGCCAGGCTCGAGAGGCAGACCCAGGTGCGTCTCGTTCGTTACTCAATGCAGGTGTCCTCACACCTGCCTAGGCATGGGATACCTCTCGGTCTCGAAATACCGACATGCTTGATGCGATCCTAGAGTCACTGGGGACTCATGTTGTCCCACCAGGTTTCCACGAGAATGCGTCTGGCCCGTCGATATTCCTCGACCCCTCTTCAGAGTCCGAGACTGAGGAACCGCATAATATTACAGCACCTGATCATAGCCCTACCCTTACCATCCGTCGCAGCAATGGTAATGCTGTCGGCACATCAAGGAAAGTAGGAAAGCTGAAAGACAAAAGTCGCTGGAAGACTTTACGCGACTTTGTAGACGAGCGCGCGATCGAAGACGCTCTTGAGGCGATAGATTCCGAGCGGAACAAACTAGAAGTGAGCCAACAGTACCTCTGTTCTAATAGCCTCAATTCAATTGACTATATTACTGCAGGATAGCCTCGCAGTGACGGCAAGTTACACTGCGACATTACATGAGACTCTGCGAGCCATTCGTGATGCTTTGCCACCCGACAAGCCAGTTGTGGATGTCCAGAAAATACTATCTACACAGGCACACTGGACGACAGAAATGGCAAACCAGCTAGTGGGCTTGGCAGAACACTTTGAGAAGATGGAAGATGCGCTGAAGGAAGTGAAGCCGGTGAGCAATTTGGCGATGACGATATTCAAGGTATGCGGTTTCGTGTTTGTACGTTTGTGTGGTAATTCAGGCGCATTTCAAGAGATGATGCGAGATGCTGAGGAACTTCCCGCCATCCTTGCCGAGTTGGAAGATGCTTGGAGAATCGTGGAACGAAGTTGTATGTTTTGTCCGCTTGATTATGGACCCTTGCTTGGACCTGACCAGTTTTGAAGCGAAGAGCTCGCATCAGCCAAGCAAACATCTCAGCAGTATCTGCAGAATCATCGTACCACCCTCGAAGACCTGAGGAATTAAGCAATATTATGGATGATATGCTGCGCCGTCAAGACGAGATCGAGGTTCGTTTCGGTCACTCAATTATTTACGTTACAGCAACTGATTCGCGTGTCCTCATTAGGCTGATTGTATCAGCCGGCTTGACACACTTCACCAGAAACTTGCGGCCATTGAAGAGCTCATACGGAGTTCAATGCTTATCAGTTGTCTTATGACAAATTGCTCGTGGAAATTGCTCGACGGCGGCACTACAAAGAGGAAGCTGAAGACATTGTACGGGACATGACGGCAAAGCTGGAGACCATGTCAGAGGGTGTGTTTTGTATCTCCATCGTCCGCACGTTTATTCAGACTCGATGATGTCTCAGCGGAACGAGCACTCCGTGAATCATTCAACGCGGAACACGGCGCGCATTTGCCTTCTGATCTGTGTCTTTACATTGAGAATCCGCCTACAAGATGGCAGGTGATACCATTCGATGGAGTCACTGTGGAGTCGCTTCCAGACTCGATGATGACCTAGTCATGGAGGTAAACTTGAACTCTCTCCCCGTGTCTTGAGCCGTACAACTTACAGTGACTCGTGATAGGCCAAGGATGCTATTGCGAGGGAAGAAGGGCCAGTGCCAGGAAGCGAGAGCTTGTAGTGTACTCCGGGCCGGTGACCCGGGTCAATAGACCTAAACAAATCGCTGCGCTGAGATTTACGGATAATCTACTAACTTACTCTATACAATGTCGCTTCTTGCACCTATCATTTGTGATAATGGCACTGGCTATTCAAAAGTAGGGTACGCATGACCCTGATACATAACCCTTTATCGAATCCCGGGCTCATCATTCCGACGCGCTCAGGTTTGCGGGCAATTCGGATCCTTCATTGTCAGTTCAGCATACCAACTAGAACTACCTATACGCATTTTCTGACGCCTATTTCCAGCGTTTTTCCAACCGCCATCGCGACCCGTGGATCAGCTGCTCAATCAAGTAGATCGGGTCCCGCAATACCAGCAAAGCCTGGCCATCTTGCCTCGAAGCGAGGGGTGAAGACCTCGATTTCTTCATTGGGGACGAGGCACTTGCTAATGCGAAGACGCCGGGATACGGTGTCTACTACCCGATTCGCCATGGTCAGATCGACAATTGGGATTACATGGAGCGTTACTGGGAGCAGACGATCTTCAAGTACCTCCGCGCGGAACCAGAGGACCATTATTTCCTTCTGGTCAGCACAATTCCTGTCACATTAGATATGTCGTGTGACTTGCCCGCGCATTGACTGACCTCCTTCCCTCCCCTCATGCGTATTGGCTCGCATAGACTGAACCTCCTTTGAACCCCCCGGAGAACCGCGAGCAAACAGCCGAAATCTTCTTCGAGTCGTTCAACATCCAAGGGCTTTACATTGCCGTCCAGGCAGTGCTAGCACTGGCCGCATCTTGGACCTCGAACCGCGTCGCAGACCGCACACTCACCGGCACGGTGATCGACTCGGGCGACGGCGTGACCCATGTCATCCCCTGCGCTGAGGGCTATGTGATCGGCAGCGCCATCAAACACATACCGATCGCCGGGCGAGACATTACGCAGTTCGTACTCAACTTGATGCGAGAGCGTGGCGAGATGGCGCAGGTACCACCCGAGGACCAGCTGAAGGTCGCCGGGAAGGTCAAGGAAAACTACACGTACGTGTGTCAAGATATCGTCAAGGAGTTCAGGAAGTTCGATACGGAGCCGTACAAGTATTTTGAGCGGTTCGACGGCGAGCATTCGGTTACTGGTCGCGTACGATTGTCTCTCCCTTGAGCACCCACCAGCTGCTCACTTTCATCACCAGCAATACTCGGTGGACGTTGGGTACGAGCGCTTCCTCGCCCCAGAAATATTCTTCAATCCGGAAATCTACTCTTCCGACTTTTTGACGCCACTTCCGGAGATTGTCGACCATACTATTCAGGCGTCGCCCATTGACGTTCGTCGAGGCTTGTACAAGGTATGTTCCCGCATATACTCTTTCTCCATTCCTTTTGCTTAAGGTTGTCACAGAACATTGTGCTTTCGGGCGGATCGACGATGTTCCAGCATTTCGGTCAGCGGCTGAAGCGCGATCTGAAACTTCTCGTCGACCGCCGGTTAGAGGCGAGTGCCATCTCAAGCAAAAGCACACTGAAGGTTTGCGCATATAACATGTTGATTTTCGTTGCACTTATCATATCATGGCAGTCGTCCGGTGTTGAGGTCGATGTCATTTCCCATAAACGCCAGAGATACGCCGTATGGTTCGGTGGTTCTCTCCTCGCGTCTCTCGTGAGTGAATCTCTGCAAGTGGAAATGGTAGCTGATGCCAATCATAGCCCGAGTTCTACTCCTCTTGTCACACCAAGGCACAGTACGATGAGATTGGGCCGAGTATTGGGCGTCGCTACAAGATTTTCGGCAGCGCGACTTAGATGTATGCAGTTTGTACTGTTAAACTACGCATGGGCAGAAGAAGAATCAATTACTAATGACGGTGAGAGCTCAAGAGTCCTGCATTCTCGGTATCCGACCGAAGAGTCATGGTTACAACAGCGCAAGACAAAGGTGTGGTTATTGGATGAGTATCATCCATGCCAAAATGAAGTAGAATAGCCTGCCCAAGTTCATCAGGAAGCGTCTCACAATGCGGCTGAGTTGACATACAGTAATGGATAAACGGCGAGTAGAATGCGTTGAGGCTCTATTTTCGTCCCATCAAGGAAGTTGGCCGAGGCTATATGCAGAAAAGAGGGGACATCAATGTTTGCCGGTCGAGGGTAAGTTCTCAGCTCACCCCATATACACCAAGCCCATGCAAGAATGGCTATGGGTGCGCGGACATAAATGGTGCGAACAAAGCAAGAGATAAGAGCGGCAATGTCCAATGGGGCGACGCAGTAGCCAAGCGCGCATAGTCCTTGGAAGAATGACCTGTGCACAATCCTCAAAACAAGAAACCAACGAGACTCTTTATGGGACGTACACCCTACCGCCGAGAAGCTGGAGTAGTGTAAGGCTGACCTGAAGAATCACAAATACAACATTGGCCTGTGCTTACCTTGGCCTGAATCGTCACTACCAAGGCGCCAATGCACACGATTACTACAACAGACGTGAAAACACCTAACGACTGGGCTTTTGGAGCCTGTACACGACGGACGTGATCAATAAGCGAGAGATGAAGCGAGAAAAGAAAAAGGACACTGACATTGATACTGAGAAGGATGCCCAACATCAGACATAAGATGAGCGGTCCCCAAAGGTCCCAATCTCTACAAACCTATATTAGTCATGCTGATGCATGACACTTGCGAGCGGTCACGAACCTGAGAACCTCTCTTCCGGCGCCTTTCCGTATAGGATACAGCACCTGAACGAGCTTGTTGTATATAGATATTAGATCACGGCCCTGCGTACGTGTCAGCCTCCCAGACCAAAACGATTCCAGAACGGCTCATCCCAGCCGACATACGATAGTCGCAGTGATAGGCTCGTCGAGAGTATCTATTCCAGCATAACTGGCGGCTTCTGTGAGTAAAGGAAGAAACGCGCTACAGGGAGATGTCGGACGCGTACCGCGACTCAACACGCAGTCCGCCAAAACTCTGACGTGTGGAGCTCCTCGGAGCGTTGTCTGGCGTGTTTATATTTCCAGATACTACCGGGGACGGGAGGCCTGGAGATGCCAGATTTTGCGGGGCGCGTCCTTTGCCCTTGTCAGGTGTACTAGGGAGGAGCGGGGTGCCAGCACCGCCAAAGCCAGGGATATCCTCGTCATTCAAGTCGTCGTCGCTGTCGTCTTGAAAAGCTAAGGTTTTATATTCGGCCTTTGGCATTCACTCGTGTGATAACGCACCTGCTGGGATGTATTGGGGCGTGGGTGTTTGAGGAGTGGATGCCATCAAGGATGGGTGGGTCCAGCAGCCGCCTTGGAATTGATCACGGAATAATGTCGGCGCTCGGATGTGCTTAGTCAGCCTAGGACTGACGCGTCGCGTTTGAGGTGCATTACCTTGAAGCACTCTTGTGATCTGTCCGCCCACCTCTTTACTCTTACACAAAAACGTTCTAAATGGTATATCCATCCATGTTTATCCAAGGGTCCATCTCAACTCGTGCATACAGGGACAATATCCTTCAGGTCTGTCCGGTGCCCCTGGCGGGCCAGGAGGGGGTAACCGGGACGGGAAGGACAAGAAAGACGAACCACAGAAGAAGAAATGGGAGCCTCCTTTACCTACGCGAGTTGGTAAGAAGAAGAAACGGGGACCCGATGCCGCGACTAAGCTGCCCGCTGTGTTCCCAACTACTCGCTGTCGTCTCAAGCTGCTTAAGAACGAGCGCATCAAGGACTACCTCTTACTCGAAGAAGAATTCATCCAGAACCAAGAACGGCTTAAACCGGAGAGTACCAGGGAGGAGAAGAACGAAGACGAGTTAAGTCAGGTGGACGCACTTCGCGGCAGCCCATTAGCTGTTGGCACTCTGGAGGAGATCATCGACGACGAACATGCTATTATTAGCACCGCATCAGGGCCGGAATACTACGTTTCCATCCTAAGTATTGTCGACAAGGACCTGCTCGAGCCGGGAGGGACGGTGTTGCTGCACCACAAGAACCAGGCAGTTGTCGGGTTCTGCAGGATGACGCGGACCCCATGGTCAGTGTCATGAAACTGGATAAGGCACCCACAGAAACATATGCCGACATTGGTGGACTCGAAAGTCAGATACAAGAATAAAGGTGCGTTTCTCCTTGCTGATTGCATCATGGATGCCGATGCGGACAACCCCAGGAATCTGTGGAACTCCCTTGACGCATCCTGAACTCTACGAAGAGATGGGAATCAAACCACCAAAGGGCGTCATCCTGTATGGTGTTCCAGGTACAGGCAAGACCCTCCTAGCAAGGCCGTCGCAAATCAGACATCTGCTACATTTTTGCGAGTCGTCGGTTCCGAACTCATTCAAAAGTACCTCGGAGATGGACCAAAGCTTGTGCGCGAGTTGTTCCGTGTCGCTGAGGAGCATGCCCCAAGTATCGTCTTCATCGATGAGATTGATGCCATCGGTACAAAACGGTATGTACGCAGAATTACTCGCCCTGTCAGGATGTTAAGAGCCAAATCACAGGTATGACTCGACATCAGGTGGTGAACGTGAGATCCAGCGAACAATGTTAGAGTTGTTGAACCAGTTGGACGGATTCGACACTCGAGGAGACGTCAAGGTGATAATGGCCACCAACAAGATTGAGACCCTCGACCCGGCGCTAATTCGGCCCGGGCGAATCGATCGAAGATCGAGTTCCCTCTTCCCGACGTCAAGACAAAGCGTCACATATTCCGGTTGGTCGCGCCCATTATCGTCATTGGAGTTATAAATCAACCTTTGTTCAGGTTACATACCTCGCGCATGAGCTTGGCAGAGGACGTGGATCTGGAGGAGTACGTCATGGCGAAAGACGACTTGTCTGGTGCGGACATCAAGGCGATCTGTACAGAGGCGGGCTTGATGGCATTACGGGAGCGACGGATGAGGGTAAATAAAGCCGACTTTACGACAGCACGGGAAAAGGTTCGTGGATTCTGACTAGAGCTCTAAGCGTGACAAGATGCTGATATGCTGTGGTTAGGTGCTGTACCAGAAGAACGAGGGCACGCCTGAGGGACTGTACTTGTGATATTTTGCATACCATACAGTAGTCGTTTGAATAATTTTATGTCTTTTCTTGTCAGTTGGTCCGACTGTGATCCGACTTGCACCGGAACTTGTCCCAGACACGTGAAATTCGCCCAAACCGGCCCAGTTGACGACCCGAGGGTGAGTTAAAAGAAAGGCAACCCGGCAAGCGCTCCCTTTCTTCCATTTCCATCATGGGTCGCCCAGCAGATAGCAATCGCACTGCCGACGAGAGTCTTACCGTTCACGACAACCGTACTGGGAAGACATACACTGTTCCGTACGTCACTCTTCGACGGAAGGCTTAGCAGTCAGACTAAGACGAAGGTATAGGATCAAGGATAACACTGTATCAGCGGCTGCCTTCAAGGCGATTGCCGCACCGCTTAGACCGGGGGAACGTGTAGAAAATGAGACGCCCAAGGGTCTCCGCGTGTCCGACAAGGGTTTCCTCAATACCGCGTCATACAGAGCCAAATCACGTACATCGACGGCGATGCGGGCATTTTGCGCTACCGCGGCTACCCGATCGAGCAGCTCGCGCTGCACTCGACGCACCTCGAGACGGGTACCTGCTCATATATGGCACCTTGCCCAGCGAGAAACAGCTGAGGCAGTTCGAGAACGAGGTCATGTCTCACAGCTATGTGCACGCGGATGCAGAGAACTTTTTCCGCTCCTTCCGGTGCGTGTTTCTCCTCCTTTTCTTCTTTCTTGGCATGTCCGCGGATCCCCTTTGGGTGTTGGTGACATGTGAGCGAGTGCTGATTCGCTTATTTGCTCGCCAGGTATGACGCGCACCCAATGGCGATCCTCACGAGCGCATTCGCATACCTCGGGTCGTATTACGGCGAGGCCAACCCTTCCTTGCAAGGCGCGTGTCTTTCTATGTCTCTACGCGATGTCTCCCCCCGATAACCTCTGTTTGTGTTAGGCCAGAAACTCTTCACGAATGGCGACAGATCTTCACTCGCCAATATGGACAGGCAAATCTTCAGGATCATCGGCAAAGCCACAACACTCGCTGCGTACGTACAGCCTGCACATATCATTCACGCCTCTAGAGCTGAGGTGGCTACAGGATGGCATACCGTGTCCGTCAGGGCCGTGAGTTCGTCATACCGCCAGCAGGGCTGTCGTATACCGGACAGTGCGTCGCTCGCTATGCCTATCTCCTCAGCCCTTTGACGTGGTTGGACACAGGTTCTTGTACCAGATGGATCATCTCGGCCAAGAGAACTACAAACCGTCTCCCGTGCTCGAGAAGGCACTCGATGTGCTATTCCTACTGCATGCGGACCACGAACTCAACGCGAGTTGCACTACGGTGCTTCAGACAGGCAGCTCACTGGTGGACCCATATTCTGCTATCGCGTCAGTTGCTTCTGTGACATTCTCGGTGTTGTATGCGTTGGGAAACTGACATGACGCTTAATACGCTAAATAGGGCTGGATGCGCGTCGTTATAGTGAGCGTCTTGTCTTCTCGATGTCATGAGAGATACACTGACATATCCCTGGCTTTCAGTGGCCCTCTCCATGGTACGCAGGAAAAGCTTGCGTTTTCGTTTCGTATTCTTAGAGTGATCGGGAACCCAGGTGGTGCCAATGAGGCCGTGATTCGGATGCTCATCTCTATCGGAAGGTGTGTGTGGCTCGTTCTCGTTCCAGGTCCGTTTCTCTGAACAGCTTTCAACAGCCCAGGGAACGTTCCAGCTTTCCTCGAATCGGTGAAGCGACGCGAAAAAGTGCTGTCAGGTTTTGGCCACCGGTGAGTTTTACAGACAGGATAGCCCAAATGTCGAATTAATGGGTCGTGCAGAGTATACAAAACGTCCGACCCTCGGTCTTTCATCATTAGGAAAACAGCAGACGAGGTGTTCAAAGTGTAATGTTTCTCGTATGTGGTTGTGAGACCCAACCGGCTGATCCGCTTTCTTAGGACTGGAAAAGATGAGTTGATGGAGACGGCAATGGCGCTTCATGACGCTGCCATCAAAGACGAATACTTCGTGAAGCGACAGTTAGCACCAAATGTAGACTTTTGGTATGTGTTACAACTCGCTTTCCTCTTTCAGGTTGCTCACTTCCTATCGTAGGAGGTAAGCTCGTCGTCGCTCTTCAATTGGAGTAATGATATTGAAGTGGACGCTCGTGCATATAGCGGCTTAATCTATCGAGCGATGGGTAAGTGAGTTGCAATCGGAGATTATGCTGGTATTGATCGCCTGAAAGGTTTCCCGCTCGACTTTTTCCCTGTTCTCTTTGCTGTACCACGTGTCGTGGGTTGGTTGGCCCACTGGCGACAGGCACGCTCCTACACTACAAATACACGCATTGGCCCTGACCTTGCTCGTAGATGATGCTTCAAGAAGGGGGTGTTAAAATCTGGCGCCCACGGCAGGTGCGAGCGTGTGCTGCATAGCTGAACGGGGAAAGCCCGCTGACGTAGCGTCAGGTTTACGTTGGGTCGGAAAAACGAGATTATGTTCCAATCGGAAATCGGCCCGTTGTTCGGGGGTTGAAAGTGGAGCCATTGCCAGTCCCTCATTCCGGGTGAGCACTTTGCCTCTGAACACGATGACCCTAATCACTGGACTGCTTGCCTGCCTTTAGGATAAGTAAGCGAACCGAACTTGCCGAATTCACAGGGAAGAGCAAACTGTAGTATTATTATGGCAGTTGTGTTGACAGATGGAAGGATGTCTTGATCGACGCCACTTCCGAGGCATTCGACACGACGACCGCGGATGGCGACACCAGAGTTCCCTCTTACTCTTATTTTATCTGAGCTTCCTGGGCATTCTCTCGTGTCCTCCCTCCCCCCCTTCCTCTTTCTGTCTTTGTATAATAGAAGAATACAGCATGTTCATCCCGTTCTTTTCCACGGCACTCCTTATCCTCTTCTCCAGCCCCATAGTCCGCGCCGGGTTTTCCGTCCAGACACCCAACTTGACTCAGGTAATTTGCATTCTTCTACGCTTGCTGACGGCACTTTGACAACCGGCCCTCGATCTGACTTTGATCATGGCAATGGCCCCAGTGCGTCCCCGTCAACCTGTCCTGGGATAACACACAGGGCCCGTATGACATCCTCATTGCAAATCAGAGCAACCAATGTGGCTACGCAGTGTGAGTAAACCCGTGTTGTGTCTGTATATGCGTTGCTCACGTCTCACATTTCATTTCTTTGTCTCTATATCGCGCGCGAACGCTCCTTGTCTTTCTTTAGTGCAGACCCGGGCAATTTACGAACAATCTGCCACGTGGACCGTGTCACTTCCGCAGGCTGGACTGTCGTGATCACAGTTGAAGATTCCCTCTCTGACGAGGCCTGGTCCCAACCCGTGCGTTTCCACACCACTTCCCCCGCACCTTTCTACCTACCGCTTCAGAATGTTCTTCTTTCAACTCACGCTTTTCTTGCCCGTATAATATCTTAGATCGTAGTTCAGCCGAGCGGCAATGTCAGCTGCCTACCTGCCAACCTCGCTGCGCTCCCTAACGCCCACTCGTAAGTATCAAAGTTATCATGCCCGATCCTCCCATCTTTCTCCGGCAAACCGATCCACGCGCCGTGTCTTTTTTTCTTTTTTTTCTTTTCCTTGTATCCTCCCTTGACTGTTCGTTTAATTAACCACTCCCCCAGCGTCCCATCGAGCACACAGACCGCAACGGCCGCTCTAGTTCAAGGCCTTTGAAGAACGGGGTCGTGGGTGCTCCCTTCACTCATCAAATCCCTTTATGCGCATTCCTTCTCAGCACGATAGATGTCATCACGTATACCTTCTTTGCGCTTTAAGTCCCTAGGAGTACTTCCTGCTCTTTTTTTTTTTCTTTACGCAAATGCCCACGAACGTCAATGGAACACCCATTCGTATCACAACCATGACGTAATGTAAACTTCACTGCGAAGCCATGGGGTTTTTTATCCGCTGCCCTCCCTCTTACAGTTTGTATGAAGGCGATGATGGTCCTGTGCGGGTATTTCCGCAAAGTAGACGGAGACTTGTACCACGTTCCCCCCCTCAAATTTCAAAGGATAAGATGACACGGAGATACGTTGCGCGTTGCTCTTAGCACACAGGGACATTTCCCATAACAGGGTCCCAAGTCATAGCTAGCCGATAATGAGGGTGTGACTTCATATGAAAATGTGTGCAAGGCATATATTTGCACCTCGGCTTGTGGTCCCTTGTTGTCGTTTCACTTCTCCAATTCGAATGAAATGTTATTTGATAGGAAAAGTGGTATACTGACTTCAGTTTTTGGAGGAAATGAGATATGAGGGCCGTAATTTAAAGTCCCAAGTAGTCCCAAGCAGTCCTTTTGGGATCCCCAGCTTACAGTAAGGCCTTATTTCGGGATCCCTGGTCTCCGCTCCGAGATCCGGAGCGGCGGTCCGAAGCCCACTCTCAGCGCAAACGCGCCTGCCTCAGTTTCAAACTTGGAAGACCCTGCTTCCCCTTTGAAAAGTCTTTCATGAACAGGTTCTGCACAGTGCAAGAGAAGTAATTCTCCGCAGACTTCCGTGTCGCAGCCTCAGTCTCAGCGCTCGGATGGTGGGCCAATGGCTGCGATGGCCTCTTACGGAAGAGGCTATACGTGCCAAACCCCTGCGCCCTGCGCCTCTCGCCTACCACGTTTCTTCAACGCTTTCCCTCATCAGCAAGACCGCAGATTACTTGTCGGACTTGTCGGACTTTTCGGGACCTTTTCTCTTGTCGGCAAGCTGACAAGCATCGGCAAGTAAACAAGATGCACAAGTTGACAATACGAGTCGCGCCTTGTCGACTTGCAGATCAAAATAGTATATTTGAAATTATTTTTTATTTAAGGAAATTATGAGTATGATGGTCAATGTGTCGATTAACAAAATATGAACGGAATGCGTCCAGAGCGTCCGAAAAGTGAAAATCATCTGGAATGAATGATGGGCCATAGACTGGTAACAAGTGTGCAGCCCGTGCCACACAATCGAGGTGAATGACTGCAAGCGTTCGCTGTCCATTTGCCCCAAACTCTGGCTGCACAACCCACAGGCCAGTGTCCTCATCGGGTGCATCGCCTGGAACTAGCCAATGGACAAGTGCACATGGGTAGTAGCGATCATGGAAGGTAAATGAAAAAAAAGAAGGGCGCGGCCTATCGCCATGCCTCGCATCCCATCAAGGTCGGCATTAGTTTCTACAAACATGGTATCACGCCGAGCATACTCTCCACGCCAGTCTGGATTTGAGCGGATGCGCTCTCGGTACATCCCACCAGCGCCACAAAGATCACTAGGGGCATAGAAACGGGCAATCGCGGAATGGTATACATAGATTGATCCCATGAAGCGTGGACAATCCTCAAGATCGACCTCAGTAGATGGTATATTGGAATTGGGATTAAGCTGGTCATAGAGAAACTGTCGGAGGAGCTCAGGAAGTTTTGGTTGACCAATATGAGCAGCGAGATCTTCGACTGCCCTTGGATAACCCTGTTCTGGGAGAGGACGCAAATAAATTTATGCAACAAGGATAGGTAAAACGTAGCGTACCACGTTTGCGAGCCAGCTCAATTGAACATAGCGACTTCGGCCCACGTGCCGGACCATGGTCGTCGTCCTCATTATCGCCATTATGATTTGCTGTTGCCCTCGGTTGAGGGGCTTCACCCCTAAGAATCATTGCCGCGTAGGATAATGTCGTGCCCTCCAACATTCCAAGTGGGTAAAATACTTGCCGGGCCGAAGTGATCTTGTCCAGTCTCGAATTCGTCTCCAGCATCTGTGCGAGGGCCTTGTACTGGCTAGAGCGCCTCCACGGTTCCTTGACAGCCTTGATGTGTTTGGACTCGGTGATTGACGAGCACAGTCCATTTGGAGAGCCGAAACGTTGGATTGAACGGAGATAATGGACAAGGGAATGTTGTCGAGGTAGGGAAATCCGCTCTCCATTCACACCAGCAGTGCCTATAAAGACCTCACGGTGATGGTGAAAGTGAGTAAGGGCTTGCTGGAGATCTTCAAGATCGTCGGCGGTGAGAGCATTGCGACGGGCGATGTAACAAAAGTCCAGAAGGGCCGAGAGGCACTTGACCATCTCACTTGGCACATGGCCGGCGACAGCAGCAAGATAGACCTCAAGAGTATGATAGATCAGATAGGGCACATCACTACAACAAATGACGAAGAAGTTACCTTCATGAGCGCCTTGGAGTCGTCACCCGTCCATTGGGCGAAATCACGCCCATCAGGGAAGCGGCGTAGTCCTGGGAAAGGGGGCACGGCAGAAATCCTTGAACTTCCAGCATTAAACAAGAATATTAACGAGCAAAACAGGGCTCACCGATGATCAATATCTTCAATTATTGCATTGGCTCTCGTTTGTCCATACTCTTCGTATAGATATTCGTTTATCCATGCAACCAAGTGGTCTTTAAACGCGCCTTTAATGACTTGGTGAAGTAGATCGGGTGCGAGGAGATCATGAATGTCAGCGCGAGGAAATTTATTGGTGAACGGCTGTTGTACTGCGTCAGATGAAAGACAATATTACCCTTGATAATCCTTACCGTGACATCCGCACGTAATCCAAAGTCAGTCCAAAGAACTCCAGGATCATATAAATTGACTTGAAATGCGGTTAATGCTTGGGTTCGATGTTGTGCGCCCGGTGCATCCAGATTCTCGGGATGAGCACCACATCTACAGATAGATAAGCATCTGATGGTACGGATGTTAAGATATCAGTGTACTTGGGACACCACCCTTGGACGATGCAAGCCAGCCAGACTTGCTCCGGGTAATCTGCAATATAAGGCCCGAGGCCATATACAGCGCAATAAAAACGCCCATCTGGACATTTGACCAGTTCTGGGGTCTCCATCCCATTCTTCAGCGGCTCAAATACACGTGCCAGGGAGGCATGGTATATTTGGCGACATACCGTCCGGAACTTGGCTGTTTGACGGTGTTTCTTGGATGCTGTAAGAGAAACATGAGCGAAGTAGGAACCGATGGGAATTGTTCTTACTTTTGGGTATGGGCAAGAAAGCCACAGGAAGTAGCATGTTTCCCTGAGAATGTCGAGCGATGTTCGTGAGGTTTCCGGGCGACATATAGATGGGATGATACTCTTGGTGTCCGGTTGCTACGGAGACTGTGGTTTTGTCACTGCCAGCGACAACGGGCACAAACATGGCACCATGCTTGGACGCATCCTTTGCGATTTCATCCTGCAAACATAGTTACATAGGTTCAGCGTAATGCAAAGTTAGCGACTCGTGAGCAGGTACAAACCGCTTGAGACCATGCCCAATCTGCCGACATTAAATTCGACCATACCCGCTGACCCTTGCTATTAAACTGACGATATGGAACGAGATTGATTTGATCTTTGAATTGCGCACTGCATCAGGAAAACCCTCCCCTGGTAATTAGGATAATGTTTTCAAAACCAGAGAAACTGTTTCCCAAACCCCTTTAAATATTTCCCAAACCTCTAAAGTATTTTTTAAACCCCATTAAATATTTTTCAAACCAAGAAAAGGTTTTCTGTGCCAGATAATGTTTCAAATCAAAGCAAAATGTTTCAAATCCAAAAACTTTTTCAAATCAAGAAATGTTTCCAAATCAAAAAAATGGTCCAAAGCCAATAAAACCTTCCATAATGAAAACTTGTTTATTTTAATTTGAAAAACCACAGAAAATTTCTCAAAGCCAACAAATACTTTCTGAAAAAGTCTCTAAGCAGATGTACTCACTGGGGTGGTCAGTGTTGGTGTTGCTACCAGCAAAGATAATTTGCTTTATATCCTGGGAAATAAAATAGATAAAAATCTGAAAATATTTGAGAAGATTGATTAGATTAAAATATAAGGGGTCCTCTGCCAACACTAAGTGATCTAATCAGTGGTTCCTGAGTTATTGACCAACTTTAAATTGGCTTGACTTAAATTCATTTAAGATGTTTAAATAACTTGGGAATAACTTATCAGATCACTTCATGCTGGCAGAGGACCCCTTATAATTTAATCTTATCGATCTGCTCAAATATTTTCAGATTTTTATCTATTTTATTTCCAAGGATATGAAGCAAATTTGCATAGCTGCAGTGACACAAGCTGCGTGGGAAACTCGGGCCGCACCGGTGCGTTTCATCCCCAGAATTTTTCAAAGTTGTATTTGCCACGACGTCATGCGCTCAAATTGAACATCACGTGTTCAGTTCGACTTGTTCGAGTCCACATTTCAAGTTCTCACTCACTCCTCCCCCTCCTCGTTCGTTCTCGCACTCCTCCTCCACTCCTTCTCAGGCCAAGGGAAATGGCCTACGACTTCCTCCCCACTTTAATGGGAGGAATGCCCTCGTGCTCGACACCTCGCCGTTGCCTTGTCGTCTCGCTTTGCCCCCTCGTGCGTCGCACTCCCTCCCCTCGCATTTCCCATCTCCCCGTCTCCCTCACCCTCTCCCCATCCCCATCACCTCACCCTCTCTCCGTCTCCTTCACTCCCTCTCCGTCTCCTCTCCGTCTCCTTCACCCTCGCCCCTCTTCCCATCACCCTCACCCTAGCCGTGTCTCCCCTCTCCCTCTCGTCATCTCACTGTCACCTCTCCCCTTCTCTCTCTCCTTTAGCCTCTCTCTTTCGTCTCATCTCCAACGGTCTCGCTCGGTCCCGCTCGGTCCCGCTCACCCTCACCCTCGCCCCAAAAGCGAGTCTTGCTCCCCCTCGCTCTCCCTCTCGCATCACCAGCCCCCTCCTCCTATTTGCGAGGGGGTGTTTTTTTTTCGGCCCCGGTCACTCTGCAGACCTCTCGCCTCAAGTCCTTCGTCCACGCCCACGTCCATGCCTGCGCGGCTGCGCAGGCAAATCAGGTATGTGCTACAGTGCCTCATTTTCTGATCGATTTGGACCTTTCGGGCCCACGACGTGCCACGCCAGACACACTCTCGACGTGCACCCTCGGACGACACCTCAACGCGCACCTTCAAGGGGTTGACCCACGTGTGCGTTCGAGGTTCGAAGGTTCAATGCATGGGTAAGTAATCTTCTCTATTCGGTACTCTACTTCACTGACAGTACCTTCGCGCTCACACGCCTACCTCGACCACCCTCCTCAACATCGCGCTCACCTCCTCGACATCGCGCTCATGCCCTCGACACCCCCACGCGCGACGTCTACTCCTACACCACCTGTGTGTGGCGGCATACCTTGGGAGCACTGTAAAGATTTGAATTCAGAGGTAAGTTGGTTCTGTTATCACTTTGTTATCATGGACATTATGCCCATGGTTGAGTTGGTACTGCTGATAGGTTAAGTTAGTAGTAGTAGTAGTAGTAGTAGTAGTAGTAGTAGTATATATTGTACTACTGTCTTGTACTGTGCTGTAGATATCATAATACAGGTTTTTTCAACTATATATTGTGTGACTTAAGATGAAGTCAAGGAGAATGTAAACCTAATTCATGTAAATTGGCTTGAAATCCTGAAGTAATTTGGCTATTTAGGAGGTATTTAGAGGTATTTATAGGTACCTAATAACCATAGAGTGCTATTTAGACAAATCCAGAAAACTGTCCAAAACTGTCTAATCTTCCAAATTATGCCAAATTAGATCTAATTAGAAAGGGAGGTTTTTCCTGATGGATGTAAACCTCCTCGACGACCAGGGGAACTCACCACTGCACAGCGCAGCACGATCAGGAATCCCTGACATTGTGGAACTTCTACTCAATAGTGGTGCGGACGTGAGTGCCCGGGATATTTCCAACGCAACGCCTCTTCATGAAGCCACAAAAAGTGGAAATCTCGACGTCGTACGATTGTTGCTTGGACATGGTGCGGGTGTGAATGCACGGGAATTTAATCACAAGACCCCGTTACACCTGACATCGTTGGTGGGATCCCTCGACATGTCACGGTTATTAATTGAGCATGGGGCAGAAATCAATGCCCAAGATGACAACGGTCAAATTCCATTTTCAATAGCATTGGGATTGGGGTACCGCAAGCTTGCGCGGCTCCTGTCAAATGACCGTATCCCGGAGCATGAGGCGTAGCGCTTGTGGTACGTGAAAATGCAGAAGGTATGTCCTGTGTCTAACTGTCCGCTTTTGTATGCTGATATTATTCATGATAGTGAAAGCCAGTGGTTTATTTCGATGTCGATCAGTGCGGGTAGACAAACGTTGCGTCGGTGGCCATATAGAAATGGATGTCATAGCCTGACTGAGAACTGTATCGAAACACTATCGAAATGTTACTTTGAGCTTGAGCGCTAAAGCTTTCGTGAAGGTGAGCATGAAGTCGTGCAGTGTGACGCCTTGGGACTTGCTTCGCCACGCAACGTCGCACAATTTCAGGGGCTTGATAAGCTTGGGAACGTCAAGCGACATTCATATCACAAGTTTGTAGTGTGGATCCAGCCTGAGCTGCACTGAAAACAACAGCACACCTCTCTGGACTGTACAAGAGACTGTACGACGGCATAACTGGCATTGGTCCAGAATCGTCTTGTTCGTTGATGGTTGTACTGTACAGCGTGATGTGACTCATGCATGGCAGCATGGATTCTCATTCTTTGAGGTGTTGCATATTGTACATACTGCATGGGCATGATATTCGATGAGCCGGTTGTCTTGTGGGTTTGCTCTTCCTTTCTGAGAGAATGGGCCAGTACGCAACGGCGTCTACGTGAGAGAAGCTCTTCGATGGCTGATAATGACAAAAGTGAGCAGGATGGTGACGGGAGAACCAAACGCTAATCGTGACGCAACACAGAAGCACGGGTTTGGGTAAGAGATCAGGATTATGACTCGGAGAGTCCAACAGGAGAGTCAAGAAGACCATGGCGAACAACTCGCAACGGAATAAAACAGAACAGAACAGCAAGCAGAACAGGTGAGGCCAAATCAAGGGCCACATCGTGCCATGGGAACTTCATCCCAAGTCTAGGACGGAGCAGTTGGAGAAACAGAAAAACTCAGGACGAGTCTATTAGAACCTAGTGAGTCTCAGCAATCTGTTGGGTAGTTTGGACACCGTTGGGCAGACACTCATAGTAGCGAGCGCCCAAGGCGCCCAAGTCCCACATCATGTGCGACAACAGCGCTAGCGCCACTGTAGGCTGTCTGAGTGCTGGTCTGTTACAGTAAAGGTGGTTGTTACTGTGATCCTGTATCCAGCCCAAAGAACAGTGTACCACCAATCTATGTTGAAACTAGAGACAGTGGCGTTTTTATGCGCTACGTTGCCTCCATACAAATCAGTACACCAAATGGTGATTTGTAATCTCCTTACTTCAGGGAAGCCTTGGGAAATATTTATATTTACAGCTGTTTGCATAATGCTTGACAGTGTGCGAAAAAATTAAGTGTTTGAAATTTCTAACCCTAGTGTATGGGTTACTGTTTGTGAATGTACAGTACCATTGATGCGTTGTTCAGACTCTTTTCATCTCATTCGATCCCATGAAAATCACCCTCATTTTACCTAAAAATACACCTCCAAAGGTCTTGCCAACAACGGACAAGCTAGATGCCCTGAAACAGATGCAAATTGACTCAGATCTGGCCCTTCCGAGTCTGGGTTCCCATGAAGTTCATGAAGTTCAGTCGTCCGATGAAGAGGACTCCAAAGACAAAAAAGAAGAAGAAGAAGAAGAAGAAGAGGTGGTGGAGCACGATGGCGATGAAAAGGAAGGGGAATGGAGTGAGGAGGACAACATCATCGTCGACAACCACACCGATAACATGGAGGCCAACAAATGCAACACATCAAAACCGAAGCATGGTCCGCACAAAAAGGGCATGTTACTTTATCCCCTGGTACATCTTGCTCACTATCATTTACAGGGAAGGCCGCATTGTCTATTGTCGAGCCAAAGACAATCATGATTGCATATAGCCTGGCCATCTTCTCCGCTGCAGAGATGAAGAAGCCTAAACCATGTTGCAAGTCCAAAGTACAGCTGCTTGAGGTTCCAGCCATGACGGAATGGGTGGTTTTTCAAATGCAACTCAATGTTCTTATCGCCAACACACTCTACCCTACTGTCGCCAAAATCGATTACTCAAAGTATGAGGCAACATACACGATTCCGAATCTTGTTCCGAGCCCACTCATCAGGAAAACTCAATTTTCCTTAATGCTTCTTAAACACACTTAAACATGCTTAAACATGTTTTTGGCAGTTTAAGAAGTTTTAAGAAAGCAATTTCTCTTAAAATTTGCTTGGTGAAATTGTCAAAATCTTTACTAAGGAAGTTTAATGAACAAAAATATTTAAGCTGTAGTTTTAATTTTAAGCAGTTAAATCATAGATAAGGAAACAAAGAGTGACTCTAATTAGACTTCAAGTAGTTACTAATACTGGTTTAAGGAATCATTCTAATTTTAATCAGCAAAACTATAGCTAAGAAAATAAAGAGTGGCTCTAATTAGATTTTAAGTAGTTGCTAATATTGATTTAAGAAATTAAGAAGTCATTCAACTCGTTACAAATGTTTAAATAACTCATGAAATACGCATCAGACCACTTAATATTGGCAGGGGACCCCATATCATTTAATCTGTTTTATATGCCCAAATATTTTCAGATTTTTAACTATTTTATTGTGCAAGATACGAGAACAATTAGCTTGGCTTACACAGTTGGCGTGGGAAGCTCGGGCCGCACCGGCACGTTCATTCATCCAAAAATCTTATAAGTCGTTTTTCACGCGCGCGCCACACAACTTCAACATCACGTGCTCGAATTCAACTTCGCGTTGTGTTCGAGATTCCTCCCCCTCGTCCTCGCGTCCTCTCCCTCTCCCTCTCCCTCGTCCCCATCCCCGCCGTCCCTTGTGCGCACACCTGTCCTCTTCCCCTTTCCCGCCCTCTTCCGCTCCCTCACTCATCTCCTCTCGTCCTCTTCCCCCCTCTTCCCCCCCTCGCTTTCAACTCACGCCCACGCCCACCCCCAACGCTCGTGCCATGTCACGGGTACCTGTCAGGTACGTGACTGGTACCCTCTTTTACGCCCTCACTAACCCTTCCCCTCTTCCACCTCGCCTGCTGCCTACACCCTTGCGTGCACGCCCGCCCGTGCACGCCTGCCCACGCCCTCGCTTTCATGCCCGCCTGTGCCCTCGCGTGCACGCTCGCCCACGCCCATGCCCTCGGTACACGCCCGGGCACGCCCTCGCGTTTACGCCCGGGCACCCTCACTTTCACGCCCGGGCACGCCCTCGCGTTACGCCCGGGCACCCTCACGTTCACGCCCGGGCACGCCCTCTCGTTCACGCCCGGGCACGCCCTCGCATGCACGTTCGCCGGCGTCCGTGCCCTCGCGTGCACGCACGCCCACGCCCACGCCCTCGCGCGAACGCCCGGCCACACTCTCGCGTGCACGCCCGGCCACGTCGCGTGCGCACTCGCCCGCGCCCTTCCCACGCGCTTGCCCACCGGGCCCCACACCATCTGCACATGTGTGTGGGTGCGCGTATGGGTATGGGTGTGGGTGGGTGACTTGTGTGTTCTCACGGGTGAGGGGGGAAGTGGGTAGGTATAGGCTGGGGGTGTTGGATGGTAGGGAGGATGGTAGGGAGTGGTCTAGCATAATGTAGCATAGCAAATGTATAGTATAGCAAATGTGTAGAATAGCAAATGTGTAGAACAGTGGAGACCAATAAATTTATTTTATCTATCTCTATTAAATTTGATTATTTTTCTGTCTTAGAAAATTGGTTAAATTGCTGGTTAAATCTCCCTTAAAATCCTTCTTAAATGTCATTTAAGCATGTTTAAGCGTGTTTAAGCTCATTTTAACAGGAAGACTTAGCTTGGGCCAATGAAGTTTTGCTTAAAAAATATTTTCTTAAAACTTCTTAAAATTATGTTTAAGAAGGTTTAAGCATGAATAAGTAAAAATGAGTTTTCCTGATGCTGCCGCTCTTATCTTCTGCTGACTACATGTACCTTCTCAAAAATGCGACAAAGGCAAAGGATCCAGCTGTGAAGATCGTCATTGTTGAAACTGGCCCACAATCACAGATGCTGTGCATGGTTTTTTGTGTTTCCTATCGTTGTTTGATAGAGCTGACGCTTATCTCTCAGGCAATTGAAGCAGAAAAGAAAAACAATAGCGACTCAGATATTGAATGTCTGAAGAAAAAGGGAAGGAAGACAAAGGTACAGTAGGTCAAAAAACTGTCCCAATGTTTCACCATTTTTAACAAACTTGCACCAATCTAACCCTAACCCCAAAACCAGCCTTTGAATAAAATCAGGGTAATAGTACTGGATCTTATCTACAATTTGGTGCCTTACATGCCTGATTTGGAGAAGAACTGACAGAGAAATAAATCAAACAAAATATTCACTTATTGGGACAGTTTTTTGGCCTACTCTTTTATTTTGCAGATACTCATTTTTTTACCTGTTATTTCCTTTTTTGGTGAAATCTTTGAGTGACAAACTTGGTCATATGCTATATTTTGAATGAATGCAACAAGTTTCAATGACCCTAAACCCTTTTCTGCTTCTATTTTAACTAAACAGTGTCATTTAATGCCAGCTGCTCTAAACTAACCCTAGCCCCTAACCTGCTGTGTCTTTTAACTGACCCTAACCCCAAAACTGGTATAGTATCATATCTTTGCAAGAAACATCATCCAACCCTATAAAAATCTACTGAAACTTGTCTAGATACCCTCTTTACACTGGTTTTACACCATTCTTCCCAATCTTTTCCCCTTGGCCAGGCAGTGACACTCCCCCAGCTGGCTTGCCACCTTTTGACAATCAAGAACACACCTATATCTACCCAAATAATCCATCTCTCTCTTGAAAAACTACACATAAATGTCATGGCAAAGCCTTGTTTCAATTTCTGTCATATTAAAGTGTAAATAAGCTTCACAAAAAGGTATTAATGTTGTGGGGCCATTATAAGCTAAAGAATGACTTGGGAAATGTAATAGAATTAATGAATGGGTAAACATTGATCTTTATGAGCCAGCTCAGGGGCTATCTCTACTTGGCTGAAGTAAAAATGTTGGGTTAAGTGGTGTAAAACCAGTGTAAAGAGGGTATTTAGACAAGTTTCAGTAGATTTTTATAGGGTTGGATGATGTTTCTTGCAAAGATATGATACTATACCAGTTTTGGGGTTAGGGTCAGTTAAAAGACACAGCAGGTTAGGGGCTAGGGTTAGTTTAGAGCAGCTGGCATTAAATGACACTGTTTAGTTAAAATAGAAGCAGAAAAGGGTTTAGGGTCATTGAAACTTGTTGCATTCATTCAAAATATAGCATATGACCAAGTTTGTCACTCAAAGATTTCACCAAAAAAGGAAATAACAGGTAAAAAAATGAGTATCTGCAAAATAAAAGAGTAGGCCAAAAAACTGTCCCAATAAGTGAATATTTTGTTTGATTTATTTCTCTGTCAGTTCTTCTCCAAATCAGGCATGTAAGGCACCAAATTGTAGATAAGATCCAGTACTATTACCCTGATTTTATTCAAAGGCTGGTTTTGGGGTTAGGGTTAGATTGGTGCAAGTTTGTTAAAAATGGTGAAACATTGGGACAGTTTTTTGACCTACTGTATGTGGGTGAACGCAAACCCACAGTGTCATTCCTTAGAAGGTTTCAGATACCGAAAGAGTCGGACATCCTACCTGCGAACATTGCCTTGAATGATAGAATCAAGATGTTACGAGGACGATGGCAGTGTAACGCCTCGGGATGCCATTCAGATTTTTGCTTCGTGTCTGCTGATGGACCACACTTCCCTCTGAGCCATGAACACCTTGAGAAGTGGGGTGTGGCTTGGGTAAGTTCAAGACATGAACATTAGGCACACTGCACACATGCAGCATGCTAATTTGATCATCATAGCTACGGAGTGAGAGTCATGGCAAGAGTGATGCAAGCATTGACAGGCCACCACACATATCTCTTTTTGATCCGATTTCACTGCAATCTCTTGCCATGAAATCCCCCCTTCTTCAAGCTTGCCTAAATGCAATGGCCAACAAGGCTCAACCCGTACCAGCTGCACCGTGACCCAGCGCACCAGTGATCAACATTGTTATGCCCAATGACATGTTCTGAGCCTTTCGACCTGGACATACTTTTGCTCTGGCTGCTCAGGCTGGCCCACAGCATCCCTTTCCTGCACTTCAGCAGCCCAACTCCACCTCACAGCCCCTGATTCCAGCCCATCTCCAACCCGGCATCAAACAAGATATTGATGCCTTCTGTCTGGTTCACGGGTTATCTAACAACATTCTTGAGAGGTTTCGGGAACATGCCTTTACTGGGACTCAGGCGTTCCGTCACCTTAACATGCAGGAATTGATAGATCTCGGGTTCAAACCAGGTGAGATCATTGACCTCAAAGAAGCTGTCTCAGAGTGGGGAGTACAAGTGCCATCACAGTAGCACTATCATGTAATTTGTTGACGCTCTCCATAAGTCCCAGTCCCTGAATGTTTTACATGTGTTGTACGGTACAGTTGTACCATAAATTCTGCTCTGTATTGTATCGTCATACTCTTTTCTAGAAGTAACCAGCATGAGTAAAGTAACCTTTTGCATCCGATGCTGTTATTACATCCATACACTCCATCAAATCAAATAGCATTCCATCACCTTCATGTACGAGTAAACTTCCATTGCGATGGATGAACGCTTTGATTTTTGAGAATGCCTCCTCAATAGGGTTGAGGTCAGGTGAGTACAGTGGGAGGTACTTGATACGTACTCCTATAAAGGCTATGAGAAAGATGCTGCGATGCAAATACCAATATTACCGAAGCGCTGTGTAAGCACCAAAATCTCATGTCTGTGATGAATGCGGGCATTGTCCATCACCAGGACACTTAGGTACCCAGGAAACGGTGTGCATAGAGGCAGCTGGGCAGACAACATAAAGGTATGCAAAGGATATAGTGACAATGAACGCGTGAGATGTGACGCACCACAGAGTGTTCCAAATATTCCTGGAACCGATTTTTTGTCATAGAGCCTTCGACAACTGTGTTGGACACCATCCCATCAACTGTTAGCAACCCTTCAGCTGAGAATCTTCTCCCTTGGACAAACACTCCTTTCTTCACAGCATGTCTGCCTTTTATGGACCGTCCACGAAGCCTAGCTAATGTACGCTCATCCTTCAAAACCTCGTTGAGGAAACCAAGTTGCTCGGGTCGGTACTGAGCCATGTGCCGAATAAAGTTAGCTCGGAGATCCTCGCTTCGTTCAGCAGCAATCTTCTTGAGTTTCTTTGTTGACACCTGTGCCTGCTCGAGTTTGCAATGGATAGTCGTGAAGTGGGTAGAGATGAATCAGTTTGTTGCCAAAAAGTACTGTAACTCATCCAGGAACCAGTCTGGACGATGGCCAATCAAGCGTTTGAGATAGTCTATGTCGTCAAAGTGCATGATTTGTGGTCGCCCTCGAATGCCAAAAGTAGGCCTAACGACATCACCAGTAGTCTTCCAGAGCTGCAAGATTCGATAGAAAGTACTCTCAGAGATTTGCAAGCAGTCTAAAATATCTGCAAGAGGAAGATGTGCTCGTCGATGAAGCCTGATTGCCGCTAGTTTGACATCGCGCAAGATTTTTCGGTATGGCATGAGGTAGGTACGAGTTTAGGGTTAGGTTAGGTTTACACGTGTGATGTCTTTTTTTCGCACGCACTGTCAAGCATTATGCAAACAGCTGTAATAATGGGCAAAACTCTACTGGTGGGCCAATACCAGGGGTGTGCATCAATCTGCATTTCCTCTCACCCCAGCTCCAACGCACTAGGTGAAGCTGATGGCAAGTCTTCCAACACCAAGCACTCTTGTGTAGTTAGAGCATGTATTTAGCTACATAAGAAGAGTTTTCCAAAAAAAAAAAAAAAAAAGATCTGCTGCCTTCCGTGTTACAGTTTGTATGTATGCGAATGATGTTCCTGCACGAATATTTCTGCAATGTAAACAGGCTTGCATCACGTTCCCCCCTTCAAATATCAAGGGAATTCGTTCCGCGTTGCTCTTAGCAAACAGCGATGTAGACCACTATTAGCAGGGACGGCGAGGCTGATAATGAGGGCGTGACTTCATGCGAACAAATTGTGCATGTGCACGCAAGGTCGTCTACTACTGTACTCGGCTTCTACTGTTTCACTTTCTCCGATTCCAATGAAGCGGTGATTTAATTCGAAAGTGGTATATTGACTTCAGTTTGGAGGAAATGAGATATAGGACCTATATGAGGATAAAGTCCTCCTTATCTCGGGTTCCCCCAGGGCTTTCTCCGAGATCCGAGCTCAGAGACGGGTTTCTACGGCCTGGGATTGCTACGCTCAGCACAAACGCTCCCTCAGGCTTGAACCAAGACGGCAGTGCGCGACTACATCTATGTGAGAACAGCTCCTCGGTGGCTGGTAATGACAAAACTATTAGAGTAGTGACGGGCGAAGGTCATAACGGATATCCAAACAGAACAGAACAGAACGACCGCGGAACAACTGCTGTACATGACTGTTCACACCAAGCCGCAGAACGCGGAACGCCGTACATCACCGTACATCACGTGCAACTTACCCGCTTGTCCAGAGAACAGTGCCTTCAATCTATGATGCATACGATGTTTTATATTTGGGTTGAAACTAGAGGCAGTGGCCTTTTAACGCGCTACGTTGCGTACCCGAAACTGTATTTCTGGTCGTTTTGTACTTTGTAATCTCCATACTTCATAAAAGTCTAGGGCACTCGACAGATATACTTATATCTAGTGGGCGAAACTCCACCGGTCTCAGCTAGCACCGAAATCACAAACAATCTCAAGTACCATACTTTAAGGTTACTCTCTTACGTGGCTACCGCCTGCGGTGGTCCGTTATCATGCGATTGGGGTCGCAAGGGAAGAATAACGTGGGGTTGCGGGCACCGAGTATCGGTATAGGCCGTATAGCTTGCGGTCCCAACCAAACGTGATGGCTGAGTCGCCCAAAGGGCTACCTGCCGTCGATGCCGCAAGGGAGAGCAAGCCAGAACCCGTCATGAACAGCGATATGCACGCAACGCGGCCCGCGAGCATCTGCGGATCGGACGGCTTCAACAAGCCATCGATGCCTTCCTCCCTAGGAAGCGTAGCTAATCTATTATCATCTTTACCCACAAATAAATAAACAAACAACACACGAGCCAAAATTAGGAAACGTACATGCTTTGCAAAGTCGGCAGCACCAGGAAGCCATCGCTGAACGAGTCGTACTCTGCCACCTCATCCGGAGCGTGGCGCATATCGTCCGCATGGGAAAACACTGAGTCATTTGCTGCCGCAGCGCGGAACACGCCACGCAGCCGCTGCTTGCATGCGTCATAGTCGCCTGCGAGCGAGGGCAACAGCCAGTACGGCGTGCGCGCACAACGCCACAAAGGCCGAACGGATGCCGACTGCCAGTCGACGAGTGCCAACTAAGGAGGAAGAGAAGTGATAAGAAA